>ML821154.1:106785-117644 GCA_009831015.1 Picea engelmannii
AAAAAAATTATATTCGATATTTCAAAGTATAAAAACATAATATACATATGATTGCCTATGAATGCACATAAAACTTAGAAATTGTATTGTCCGTAGACAAAAATAGCTTCAATCCTATAACTACATAGTTACATTCATCCTAGGCTCCAAAAGGTATCTTTTACAAAACAAATAACTCAAAAAATAGAAAGGGATTTAAAACCCCATGTTTTTAGCTTATAACAAAAACAAAACTGTAGCTAAGCTCTATCATGAGCTTTATCCATCAACAATATTAGTAAATATATATTTCTATGTATGAAGAGGGGGGCATCTTTGAATTCTTTTTTAGTGAGAGTTCCTTTTAGAAATATTATCAACCTTTGAGTCAAATTCTTTACAAATATGTGCAAAAGAGATTTCATTGAGACTACTTTTTACCTCCAGAAGTACATTCATAATAAGAGTTAAATACAAATTTTCAATTCTACGCTTGTTGTTTCCCTAGTCCATTAATAGCTTTGAGTCTCCAAATATTTGCAAGTATTTAAGGCCTTTGTCCACCATTGTCCTCATAAGGAACCATAAAGCATAAAATTATGCCCAATTATTTGTCCCTTGTCCAATAGCATATTTTAAATAAATATAGTGACATGCCTCAAAGAATGGAATTCCCCTTGCTCCATATAGGCCTATGGTTCCTTGGCATACTCTATCAAAGAACCCCCATGCCTTTCCATAGTCAATGTTAGGTTCCCTTGGCACTCCATGATGGCCTTCTTCTAAGGGTTTCCAACTACTTGCAAAATATAACTTATTTTCTGAACTAATTGGGTAGGAGTCAAAACTAATTCTTGAAAGATCATGTGATTTATTGAGAGCCATATCCCCCATATAAGAAAATAGGGAAAATTTTTATAATTTTTTTCATATTTATCAAAAATCCAAGAGAGAAAATAGGCCTATAAAGTAAATTGATCTCATTTGTTTCATGTTTAGCTTACTTGCATGTATAGGTTAAGCAATTTAGATTTGAGGAGAAAAAATAAACAGTGATCTAGCAATTTAAGCAAATAACACATGGTAAATTTTGTTGTCATTTTGGTTTGGCACTTTTACTATTTTATTTCTTGCATGTATAGTGTACTTACATGTTTAGCTTATTATTTTCTTACTTTCATATATAGGATACTCGCACATGTTTATCTTACTTACATGTATAGGTTAAAAGTTTCATCTTTTAGCATAAAAAATAAACAAGGATTTAGCAATTTAAGCAAACGATGAATGGTAAACTTGTTGTCATTTTGACATGGAACTTTTACTCTATGGTTTCTTGAATGTATATCATATGTTTATCTTGCTATCTACTTATCTGCATGTGTAGGTTACTTTCTAGGTAGAAGTGGAGGGTCATTCCACTGAATTTGATCACAATAATTTTATTAGATCCATCTAAAAGGGAATAGTGATATTTTAATTTTGGACTATGTGATGCATGACATATTTTTTTGTATCTGTACTTCTTCAATGTAATATGGCATGAGTATATTTTTATATTTTTTACTTTAAAAAGTTGTGGGATAGAATGAGAGGAACATTTTTGGACATCCTTGAGTTTTATATTGAGCTATAGAAGGATTGTTGAAGGATTGTATTGGAAGTTTTTTGTTCACAGAAGGATCCGTTTGGATTCCATGCAAAAGAAGTTATGAAATGTTGTAAGGAATATTTAGCATTAATATAACAACAAAGAAATATTCTACAATAGATTATATAGAAAGTAAGTCTTTACAAAATCGATACTAAAGTGTAATACTGGTAAATGATCAAACTCCTAGATTATTCTAGACATTGTAAATGATACTCTTAGTACAAAATTGATAAATCAGTAAATTATCCTAGATGTTGCACTGCCACTGAATGATCGATGAGGAATTTACCAAATGGAAAATGATCCTCTTCTTGATGTTGGTCTGACCAACAAATACTTGATTAATGATTATGGATTGATGTGCTTACTATTGTGCTCCAATAGAAATACTTAATTAATGATTATGGTTTTTTTTTCTTCTTATTATTGTGCACAATAGCAAAAAATTATGCATTTTATATTTTAATGTCAAGCAATTAGTAAATACTGTTCCTTATTTTATAATCAAGTAGTAATTTTGATAAGTTATATTTGAATTATTTTCATAGTATATAGGGCTTTTCTTACCTACATATATCTAGCTTGTGGTGGCTACTAGGCCACCAACACTTTTGGATGCAAAATGCTTGTATATGATTTTATTAATAGTCAAAGGAACATATGCTCAAACAACATCTTGGAAATAATGTTCAATTTGTTCCGAAAATTATTTTACTTACAAACTAAGTCGAAATCATATAATGGAGATAATATTATATCATTCAAACTAACTATTGAAGATAAACTAACATTATAACGTTTTTGCTTAAAAACTTGTAGGCTAAGAACCAAACTAGGATTTGACCTAAATTGGCTTGCTACTTTACCAATGAACTATATCATGGGAATAAAATTTGATCTTGTCTCTGGGTGGGTGGCAAGCTTCTCTAGAGGAAGAAGATCCTATGCTAACCTCTATCATATAGAGAATGGTTAGGAATGTGATTTTGTTTTGATATAAATAAAATAATGAATGGTAATTGTTTTGTCATTTTGATATGGTACTTTTGCCATATGCTTTCATGTTTAACTTACTATCTATGTACTTGCATTTTTAGATCACTTACATGTATAGGTTAATAAATTTATCTTTTTCAACAAGAAAAAATAACTAACAATTTAGCTTTAAGAAAAAAACAAACGTAGCAATTTGTTTTCAAGATGGAAAAATAAATTTAATCATAATTCAGGGTGTTGATACAAAGAACTCATTATTTAAGTTAAATTAGTGGACAATAATACCTAAGGTTGTTCCATGTGATAATTATGGCATTAAGATAATACCCAAGGTTTTTCAATGTGAAAACTATGCCATTGAGACAATACTTAATAGCACATGTATAATGATTCTCTAATACTTAGGTGGACTATGTTTACTAGTGATGTGTTGAGTGCATATGTATAGTCCATTTACTAGTAAAGTGATTTGTTGTGAATTGCTAGAAACTTGAGTGTTGGTTTAAGACATCGTTCATCTACAAATTTACAAATAATCATATGAATTAATTTTAAACATAAAATAGATCATTCAATAAAACATATCAAGAATTAAACATCATATTAAAACATTCATCTCATTTCAATAAAATAGATCATTTAATGTCAATTGGGTTTAACCCAGGTAATTGGGAGGAATGATTGTTATCCTCCCCACCTAAGTTCAATTCCCACAAGTGACATGTTGAGCTCATTGAATGAATTTTCAATTACTTCCTAATTGAATTATTAAGCAACCAAAGAGTTGTGCATTTAATTATCAATCCTAGGTCGTATTGAACTTACAAACTATCATGCACTGTACATGAAAGTATGATGATGTAATTTCCAATGAGTTTTAGTACTTTCAAATGAATTTCACAGGGAAAGATATCAAGATACTTTAGCAAGTAACCAAATTAAACTATATCAAATTGTTGTGTCATGGACTACAACCCTCCATTTCCCTTGTAATTCATTTGTAAATTTCGTTCAAGGAATGGAGCCCCCTTACATTTTTGACTTGGAAAAGCCTCCTCCAGTAGTCTCTTTGCTTAGCTCTCAAAACTCAGCCTTCAATTTTCCCACCTCCCTCAATCTACCTTTCTCAATAAAAAAAACACTTGAAAATTCTTTCAAAACCAAGACTTTTCATTTTTTTGGCAAAGTTAACTAAAACTCCTCTGATGTACATTGGAGGAGTTACCCTCAACTCCTCTAATGTACATCAGAGGATTCCTCCTAACTTCGTCGATGAACTCTACTTAGTTCATTTCCTTCCCATTGATAGACCTTTCAAGTCACAAAGTTAATTACAACTCCTCCAACGAAATCAGATGGATTAAATTTAACTCCTCTGATGTCATCGGAAGAGTTACCTTCATCCACTCTGATAGACTTCAACACTCTTCATGATAAATCTTATGATGTACATTGGAGGAATTCCCATGAATTCCTTTGATGTATATTGGATGACTTGTTATTAACATCGTCGATTGTACCTACCTGTATTAAATTCATTTTCTCCCAACATTATAAATACATTATCCCTTCCTTTCTTTTCTTTTGATATCTCACCAAACGCCAAGGATAAGGAGGTAAGCCCAAAACAAAATCATGTCGAGTTCCAACCCGAGCACCCTTGATCAACCATGACCATCCACATGGGATCTAGCACCCAGGTAAGCCCTCAATCTATTTTCTGCAACCTAGGGTTAGGGTTCCTACCTAGGGTGAAAGTCATTTTCGTTGATTTTTTTTTTATATGTTATCACCCCTAGAAACCCTGACTCTCCCTGCGACCGCCACAACTTTCCTCTTGGTAAATTTTCCTGCTATAACCCTATACTTCCCTTGCATCTATTTTTGTTTACCAACACCTCTTCCTTAAACCAAATACTCCATCTTACCTTGCCTCAACCCTGCGATGTCAAGACACTAGTGACACTTCCATTGTTACACAACTCTAAATATTACCAACTATGGTGCCATAGGACAAGACAAAGATCTCCCCCCAACCATGGTTTTTAATTAATTATCCATAAGATCAAGTTCTGAAATCCATCGACTAAAGATCTAAACGATAGCTTTTAATTAACCTTGCAATAAGACTTGGCAAAAATTCACCAGCAAGATTAACCTGTCCCTTTAACTATTCACAAAAAATAAAATTAACCCAAACTACTCTGCTACCATATACTTCAGAGTCTTTTTTCTCAACTCCTTTGATTACACTAGAGGAGTTCACATTAACTCCTTTTATGTGATTAGAGGAGTTACCCGGAACCTCTTCGATAACATATCAGAGACATTCAAGCTAACCTTGGTGATGTGCAATGGAGAACTTGCCAACAAATTCTATGATTAACATCAGAGGAGTTGATATCAACTTCATCGATTTCCTTTAACCCAACAAACTTAATCCCAAATTCTCCGACAGTCTGTGAAGAACTTGTTAGCAACTCCTTCGATGTGCATCGAAGGAGTTAACAACAACCCCTCCAATTTTATCTTATGGGCACTTCTTTATACATCCTTCTCCAAATATTCACCAAATCACTCACTATACCTTTCATTACCTCATCCTCATCAGATGATGACTCTTCACCCAACATTAACACTAGTAGTCCTCGAGTATGGGTTCCGAGAGACTTAAAAAAATTCTTTTTAAACACATACATTATTTATAATATTTTTTCTCACATTGCATACATTTTCCACTCTGTAGGTACATACATGTCTCCGAAAGAAAGTGGTCAGCTAAGCATCTACCATCGAAGCTTCTCATTATGGAAAAAAAATTGAAGATGACCCAAAGGTAACCAGTCTTGTTTATGATGACACCACTGGTGTCCTAGAAAATAAGGAGAAACACTCAAATGGGGAGAGAAGTATACCAAATGTTCAAGAAGCAAAACTACGCAACTGACGTTTAGGATCAAGATGAGTTAAGAGTCTTCAAAAATATAAGAAAATCAAAGATATTTAAATTTGCATCCCAAGATGTTGTTTTTCCATGCGCCAACACAATATTTTGGATCCTAAAGCATATAGACCTAGGAAACAGATGTGTCTACAACACTAGAGGATAGCCAATAACATCTTTTCATCCTGGAGACTTAGTGAAATACTATCATCTTGAGAAGGGAATGAATAATATAGACAACAATCTGCTTGTTGAATTCAAGAACACCGCCAAAGAATTGTGCCCAAAGTGGTACAAGCTAGACAAGTAGTTCAAACACAACTGCCTTAAGGAAGCCATACCAATACATGGTGGCCATGTTATGTCAGCTCTACAAAGAACAAGACCCACCCAAATTCTCTTTTTCATATCTTCCATTAATCTACTATTGTGCAGACGAGGGTGCATCATTCAACTAGGGTGACATATTGCCTGTCAATCTAGTAGAGGCTATCACAGTCATCTCAGAATACCAACCAGGGACCTTCCCTATTTTTCACATGTCCTCGTATCTTTTGGAAATTATGTGTGTGGCTCATTGGTACCCCAAAATGGGATGGAGGTGGCAACCTTCATACCAACCAATCCACATCTATTGTAAAGTGCTCTAGGAGAACAACTACCATATAGAATACTAGAAATTATGTGAACATTTCATATCTCCTTTATATGAGTTCATATTATTCACTCCTCCACCATGCATGATAGATAAAGAAAGCGTAGTAATTAGGAGAATAGGGGATTGGTTCCTCTTAGAACATGGTACTTAAATAAGAATATATGGTTCTATGAATTCTCCTTACCTTCTCCCATGGTTTGTGCTAGATTGACCGGTTCTCCAAGAAGTAGCATACCAAACGGTAATCCACAGACTGGGAGGAGCCTTGTATCGATCCAAGAAGTCTATATGGCCACCATTACTGCTCTACATCAACAATTAATTTTTCTAAAATACCAAACAAGCACAAGAAGAAGTGAATACTCTAATTCTTATCACTTTGGAGAAGAAAGGTTCAGGAGACATGACCCAAAAGGGGTCTTAAAAGATGATTTCTACAAGATAGGACTTCAATGGGAATACACGACATACATATAGGATGAAGAAGAGGTGCCTCCAAATGCACGTACTTATGATGACGTTATCGTCAATAGAAGAGGCCAATGCATAGGTAGAATCACAGACAAAGAAAAGGCATGGGAAGAAACCAAAAGGAAAACAACAAAAGAAGTAGTGGAGAGGTCCCCCCCTTCAGGCTCTATACATTCAATTTCGACAGAAGAAGAGGAAGCCTCGATCGACAAGAAAAAAATAGATAAAGAAAAGGTCTCTAAGAAGAAGAATGATGCTTCCAAGAAGAAGTGGAAGCTTGAAGCAGAGAAAGACAAGGTTGAAGCAAAAGAAAAAGTAGTTGCAGAAAAGGACACATAAAGGAAAGTAGCAGTAGATAGAGAAACAAGGGACGAAGTAGAGAAGATATCCAAGGAATCAGTGGAGAAAGAAGTTGATGAAGAGAGACAAAATAAATGTGTTGAAATGAGAGACGTTGGAACTTAGTCGATGGATACTAATATCTAAGAAGTGTCAATGGAAAACACCAGCACAAAGGCACCATTTGATAATTTAGGACTAGGACTTTGGGCCCCGTTTCAATCGAGTGAAGTCCTAAATTTAAGAAGCTTCACTTATGATAGAAAGACTGGAAATATCGTTCAAGAACAAGTGAAGAAAATAACAAAATCTCAATCGATTCCAATCTAAGTCCTCACACAACTTCCTATAATAGGGAATGTCAGGGAAAATCCCATAGCTACCTCCATCGCAAACACTACATTCATGAGCACCAACGAAGATAACATTAGGAGGTTGTGTTAGAAAAATCAGGAGAAAGAGGAAATAATTAGGGAGCTGGAAGAAAGACTCCAACAAGTGAAAATTGATGAAAGAATTATGTGGAGCTTCAAAGGTATTATTGAGAAGGTTAGGAAAGAGCTATAAGAGGCCATTATAGATATGCATTCTCACTTACACTTCTTCCAACAAACAACTTCCACAATTATAGAGTTGAACAGTCATACACAAGCGAAATTGACTCAGTTCAACACAATACGAGAAGGTATCAACGACATTGATAGGTGGATTCTAGAGAATCCCAATGCACTAGTCAAGCTATATCAACCATCGACATCAAAAAGAAAGACATATTTGTATTCACTAGACCATTTCCAATAGGCATGGCACAGAGCAGATAAAGAAATTACCAAATCAATGGAATAATGCTCGAGAATACACAAAGTCGCGCAGGAGTTGATTAAAGGTAGCCGACTACCCCAATTGGACAAGCTTGGTAAAAATATGGTCATGGAAGAGATGGTAGACAAGGTACATGATAACACAAATTGTAGAAGATTAGTCGTCAAACAAGTCACCATAATTGCTACAGATCTCATAGAGAAACATCTCCTGCAACCTATCAAGCTTCATACCATGATACAAGCATTCATGGAAACATTTTTAAATGATATGAACACTCTCAAGGATAACATATCCATGCACAATGCAACACTAGAATAACTAGCCTACCGAAGGATTAGATCTATGTATGATCAACTAGAGGTGTGAAAATCATACCTCAGGGGAAAAACTCGTGAATAAAGATGAAATAATGATCAGAAATTGTTATCACCTGTTTCTTATTTTTTGTTTTTCCAACCAACTCCAATTTTGTCTTTATTACACACTTGTCACTAGGGAAAGCAGAACCAAACAATGTTTGTAACAACTTCTTTAAGAAGAATACAAAGAGTTATGCATGAGTTACAAAATTGATCCGTCAAGATTTTTCGAATGACTTATGGTTGAGTTTTATTTGCATGCATTAGTTAACCACTGAGAAACTTAACGAAAGAACGAGAAAAGAAAATGAATTATACATCCATTAACATAATTGCAGATCTGAAATGCAATGAAAAACAACAAACCATAATGCATAGGTTGATAACGGAGTTCGACACAACTTTGCCTACGTATCTGGACCTTTTCTCTGTGGGGGAGGCTTCTTTATTTCTTTTCGAAAGCTTAATGGTACATAATTACAATGTCGAATGGATTCTAGACTGATCTGGTCATGTTCACCCAGATATCTAGAATCTTTCACAAAAGACGGCACACAAAACGGATGTCCGGAGCTCTCAGAAATCGTCTGACAGCATCTCCTCCTCAACGGTCTCCCTTCCTCAAACTGGCTTTGACTTGGCTTGCCTCAGCATCTCTACTCTGAATTTCTCTCCAAAAGCTTGTTCAAAAGCTGTCCCCTTGGACTCAAAATGGCCTTGGTTAAATAGTGGGGAAAGTAGTTGCCCATCTCCAACTTCCTCCAAGAAGTTAGGCTAAAAAAAACCACCCAATAACTCCCAATTTCATTAATAATGGCTTAATTACATTTAAAATAAACCAAAAGTGGTTGAAAACCCACTTTATAACTATAAAATAGTTAAATTTTGGCTTAGCCCCCCCAAATCTAGGCACGCGCACCTCCAAATGGTCATATGGTGGTTCATATGGCCAGGCGTTAGCCCCTTGGGCTAGCGCTGGCCCCAAACCCCTTTTGCGCGCATTAGCACTTGGTTATGTGGTTTTCATTGGACTGTGGCTACAATAAAACCGTGGGTTTACATTTGTTTACCCCCCCGCGCACACGCACTTGTTATACCAGGGTCACATATAACATAATAAATCCACGGGTCAGGGCTAAGCCCCGACCTGACCCCCCTTTTCCTTTTAAACAATAATTTCAATTTAAATATAATGAAATATATTTATAAACCAAGAACTAACTCGTGGTCCAATGGTCGGGCGGAATTTATAAAGGCGTTGCAGAGGGGAGGTCCAGGGTTCGAGTTCCCCAGGCCCCAAAAACTTTTGACATAGCCCTCATTGGCTAAACTCGGGGTGCCACATGGCGGCCCGTGATTGGGCCACGTGGCACCCTCACATCTAATCGATGCATGCCATGTGTCGACCGATGATTCATTCACGTCATCCAATAAGAATATGCCACATGTCCATCACTGATTCGTCCACATCACCTGCCACATTAGTGTTTCATACGTCCCAGTCATCCATGCCACGTCATCTACCATACAATGCTGACATCATCTCGTGCCACGTGTCACTTTAGGATTGGTCCAACTGCGCGCCAAAAATGCCAAATCAGCATGACACGTGGCACTCCCTGGAGCCACCACATGTCCAGTACGGAACCTGCCACGTGTTAGCGTACGAACCTGCCACGTGTCCTGTACGGACTATACGGACAGGTACAGTGAGCATCCAAAATTTTCCCTATTTGGCTTGGCGGACAGAATGCGATATCTTCTCCATACGGACTCCGTTTGACAAAGTAACTATACCACCGGAATCAGGAAGATAAGCTGGACGCAATGGTGTTGGTTTCGTCGAATTCCAAGAAATTTCATTTTTGAGCATTTTTCATGCCCTGATAGGCTTCTGAATCTGATTTTGGATCACACCTCCCCACAATAAGACCTTTTGGTCCCCAAAAGGTTACTAATCAGTCAACAAGATCGGGATAGGCCACCTGGCTTGCTCTCTGTCTCTGAACTCTGTCCTATGCACCTGTCTCATCACGATCATCTGTAACACAATCATGACAACTGACAATATATTGTTAGCCATTGCAAACCTGTCACATCTTACTGAAGCTACTATCATCCATGTAGAAAACATTGCTAATGACAATATTAAGAAGACGACTGCAAATGAACTGATATACTTTAGATATCTGCACGACATGAGCTTATCTTGAAGCAACCTATGATTGATTTTCCATTCAACAACCATATCTTGTTCTTGCTTAATTACTTCATTTGAAACAACTACATTCATTAACTGTTCCCCTGTTTGAAGTGTTTCTTTAACACGATGAGCATGAACCACATAATCATGACCTACTTTAGTGAACTGATATTGATTCTTAGTTCTGTAGAAGATTGCCTTATGATCAAACAAGTATGGACTACCTAAGATCATCCCACATTCTCTTAATGAGACAACATCACAAGTTACTTCGTCCACATACTTAGATGAAATTGCAAATTTTATTGTGCACTGTTTTGTTATGTGCATTTGATGATGATTGCTCATCCATTTAAGTGTGTAAGGCCTATGATGCGTTTGTGTTTTTAATCCCAATTTCTTAACTAACTCTTCTGAGATTAGGTTAGATT
>ML821155.1:80013-90330 GCA_009831015.1 Picea engelmannii
CGTATCCCATAAGGGATAATGTAACCCATACGTAAAAGGGAAACATTTAAATAAAGGATAAGACAATTAATAAGAAATAAATGAATGGATAAGGCATTAATAAAGAGATAAGGTATTTGGTGGGGGAAGTGAGGGTGCGAGGGCGGTGAAGGAGGAATAAGGGAAGTGGAGAAGGAGGATGGGGGGGATTCATTTTCATGCATTCTACGAGAGAGGAGAACTTGGAGTATTGGGACAGAGTTAGTTTACAGTGGGATTTACAGTGCACCGGGGCTGAAGAGGTTTTGGGCTCGGAGGGCTAGGATGTCCATTGATGTCCTAGGGCTAGGCATACTAGTCGGTAGGGTGGCTGGTTTTGGGGTGTCCTAGGGAGCAGGTTCAAGCGAAGGGAGAAAGCGGCTGCGGATAGCATCAGAGTGAGGTATGTAAATTCAAATTCCTAGTTTATTTACCTAGATTTATTACTTACTGCCAAATACAACGTAAGTGTTGAGATAATTTGAATAATTTGAAAAGTTTACTTCTTTGTAAAGCTCATAGAAATTAGAAATTAAGTAATTAGGAAGAAATTTAAACGTTAATTTAAATCGGGTTACTACAGTATAAAACTGCATTCATTACCCCATGGGGTACCTTTGCATATTGTGTCATGCATTTTGGCTTAAAAAACGTTGGCGCAACCTTCCAGCGGGCCATGACCTACATCTTTCACGATCTTGCTGCAATCATCCTTGCCTACTTAGACGACCTCACGGCTCGCTCCAAGAAACGCACCCAACATCTTGATGATTTACGAATCATTTTTCAACGGTGTCGTCAGTATAATATCCTCTTGAATCCTCTCAAGTGTGTGTTCTGTGTCACTGTTGGGCGCCTCCTTGGTTTTATTGTTTCCCAAAACGGTATTACCGTGGACCCCCTCAAAGTCAAATCCATCACCGAAATTCCACCTCCTCGGAATTTACGACAACTGCAGAGTCTGCAGAGCAAAGCTAACTTCCTCAGACGCTTTGTCCCTGATTACGCCATATGCGCGCATGGTTTCCTTCGCTTACTGCGTCACAACATCCCTTTTCACTGGGACGATTATGCCCAACAGTCATTTGACAATCTCAAAACAACACTATCAAATGCACCTTTAATTAGTGCACCTGACTATAATCGCGACTACATCCTCTACGTATCAGCATCAGCTGTATCAGTAGCCCGCGTCCTCGTCCAGCTCAGAGATGACAATCATGAACATGTCATTTGCTACATTAGTAAGAACCTCTCAGGACCACCCTTGAAGTACAAACACGAAGAGAAACTGGCTCTCGTAGTCATCCTCGCAGTCCAGAAACTGCGCCATTACATTCTGCTTCGGACCACCAAGGTCATCGCAGACTCCAACCCTATGCAATAGTTGCTCAACCGTCGACAAGTTAACGAAAAATTCGCTCGATGGATCGTTATCCTTCAGGAGTACGACCTCGAGTTTTCAACACCTAAGAGTAAGAAGGCCCTCATTCTCGTCGAACTTGTCACAACCCTCCCCTCTGACACCACTAGTGCCCCTGTCAACACCGACTTTCCTGACGAACATCTCTTTTACATCGCTTCCGATGACCCTTGGTATGGCGACCTCCTCATCTACCTACGAACTCAAAATTTTGGTCAGCACCTTTCACGAGATGATCGTCGGCGCATTCACCATTAGGCCCCCTGCTATCTCCTCATCAGAGACATCCTATATCGGTGGGGCGTTGACACCATTCTTCATCGTTGCCCAACTATTGACGAGGCCGACAGATTCTTAAACGACTGCCACAGCGGTGCTTGTGGGGGCCATCTTTTGGGTATATCCACGGCTCAGAATATTATCCGAGCCAGTTACTTTTGGCCCACCTTGTTTACATACCGAAAATATATATGCCAGCAGGCCAGTGCCACACCTCGGTACAAAATCGGCTCACCAGCCTATATACAATCAAAAAATATATACATGATACATCACTCAGGGTGCCTCTATCACACCCCCAGCTGCTCCTCCCTCAGGAGGAGGTGGTGACCCACCCCCACCTGCCCCAGGTGGTGGTGGTGGAACACCTGCAGGACCCTCCTGCCCCGGCGGCAGGCGTCCACTAGTCATGGCGGCAAGCACAGCTGCTCGTCACACGATTGACCGCCATGGTCATAGTAACCCTATGCACTGCTCCAGGAACCCCTCGTCCTGGATACGGATCCACATTCCCTCAGGCACGTCCTGTAACACCGTCTCCAAACGACGGCGTATATCATCAAAATCACCTCCGGCCGCCGCCGGAGGAGCGTGCGATGGCCCCGCACCAGGGTCATCAAAACGGCGCCTCTACACCAGTCTCTCGGGCTCTGTCGGTCGCCCCGCAACCTCATCCCGCCAACGCCTCCCTCCACGCGGTGGTCTCTCCGGCGGCCGCTGAAACTCCACCTCACGCCCGCGAGGTGCCAAATCTGCACATGCACAAAACAACAAACACACAATCGTATCAGTATCTATCATCATACATATAAACTGGTATATCAAAATCAAAACATAAATCAAAACATACAAAACTCAACATACCTCGGTGATCAAAAACCTCCCCAGGAGGCAATACCATGTTCGGGTCCCCCCGAAAGTCCACCCCAGCATAGGGGTATCGAAGTATGACCTGCAGCATCTACCGCCAGATCTGTGCCGCCTACACCATGAAATAATTCCCGCCTTTGTCACCACTGTGGCGAACGAAAACTGCGGACCACCACCTCAATCGAGGCTCTCGTGCCCCAGGCGCCTCTAGAAGAACCCGTGGGCGCAGCATCGACACCCTCTCCAAAAACCAGGCTACTAGGATAGAGCCGAACGCAAACTCTCCGGTGCCTGTGGACCGACAACAGTCCAGCTGCGTGATCATCCGCGTGTGCAGTGTCAACCCCCACGCGAACCGCTCACGGCCCACAACCTACCAAAAAAACCCTAATAACCCCTGTACGGCCCCTCGTACCTACCCTGCCCAAAAATTGGAAACTTATTTCTATGCAGGATGATCAGACCACTAACCTGATACTCGCACACCGTCGATCGGATACCTCGTGCTCCCTGAAACTCCAAATCTCCTCTGCAATCTTCTCATCCAGCCACTGTAGCAGCAGGTACAAATGAGGTGGCAATGTGGGCCCTATAGCTATATATAGGCCTTTTGCCAAACTTCCACTCAACATTCCGGGAGCCCAAAGTGTCCGTTTTTCAAATCATCTTCAGTCACGGGATCAACGGCCCGTCACCTACATTTCAGCAGTCCCTGGGCTACTTTTCATCATGAGCCCCCGGGGCACCTTTTTTTCATACCATGGTCAGGTACGCATGCGCATCGTCACATTTGTCAAATACAAGCTTATATCTTTGATTCTCTTAAGATATTGTTCACTTTGGGTATTTGGTTGTTATGTGCATAGGTACTTGCTCATCGGTCATCGACATCATCCCTTCAGGCATATATTCAGCACTGGCATGTAGTCTCTCCCGTTGTATTGCATTTACATTTCTAGTCACACCCTCTGATACTGGCCTTTAGGATCCTCATTCCCGGCTCTGCAGTACCCACACCTCCATTTGCATCTTCGGTACTGTAACCCGGTAGCATTCTCGCCCACATGAGTTGTCCCATTCATAGCACCTTTTGGCACTTTTTGACACTCATGTTGTTCTTCATTACCCTTTAGGGATGGGAGTCCCAATAGTCTTTCATCATGTTGTGAATCAGCCACATACTCTTTCTCTTCATTTTGCTATCTTTCCCACATGGACTCCCAGATTATCTCTTTATGGTTCTATTTTTTACCTGCACCTCCGCAGGATCATGAGCCCTTCATTTCATCCACACTCAGTTTGCCCATCTGCGAACCTACCCTCATTTCACCTACCTCATACAGAAACTCACCAATGGGCCCCCCACCCTTCATCAGTTTCCCAAGAAAATTCTGCCCATCCTGGGGCACACCTTTCACACTGGGCCACCCATTTCTGTATTTGTATATTTCCCCCCAAAATTATTCATTATTTATTAAACAAACACCTTTATTTCCATTCATTACATTCTTTGTCGTCACCATTGGCGACTTGTTTTCTTTTGGCCACACGCAACCCATGTCACCCTTGGTTGGAGCATTACTTATCATCTACCCTTGTCGGCATCATCCATATCTTCAGAGTACTCCACAGGTCAGTTACCTCTACCCTCTGAATTTGTTCACCTTGTCCCACCTCTGGCACAACTTATCACCGGTCTTGTCATCCCCCAGACACTCGAACTTGTTACACGGTTGCGGCCACTGTTTCTCTCATACATCCTCTAGCCAAGGGTAGTCTTGAGTCATCCCACTTCTTGACTTCGTCCATGTACCTCTGCCACTTCCTCACCTCAGTAGATACCACGGAGCCCTTTTGCTTCTGGGAGTCACGTCCCCCTTTTGTTGACATCAGCACACTTTTCCAGAAGGGCGACAGTATCTTGATTCTCATTCTCTATTTTTAATGAGAGATCTCAGACAACACAGGGTGAAACACCATTGCTCCTTGTTGTCGTTGGCCCCCATAACATTCGACGCCAACACTCTCTCATGTTATGGTGGGTCTTACTTTGCGACTATTGCAGTTATTTTTGTCATTTGCCGAAGACCTCTGAACTTGGTAGGGCCATCAATGCCCACATCATCGTCGCTGCTTATTACCGCGATCATTGCCTATTATTCAGAGTATGTTCCTTTGAAGAATTGTCTTCTACCTTTATCATTACCGCCCCCGAGGTCACTGCAGTTGTCTACACCAACACTTCCGTCATCTTTTTTCAGAGTTATATAACACGAGCATGGGGCATGCCCGCCTCGTTTGTACATAGTTGTATATTTTTCTTCACAACTCTCAGAAGGTCGGGTCCTACCGGTTCCTTTTTTCTCCAACGGATCGCTCTGAACGGTCCCACTATTTCTCTCCCTTACAACAACACTCTCATTAGAAGAAACATTGATGGATTTCGGCTATATGTATGCTCCTAACCTCATC
Organism: Picea engelmannii; assembly: GCA_009831015.1. Lineage (NCBI taxonomy): Eukaryota > Viridiplantae > Streptophyta > Pinopsida > Pinales > Pinaceae > Picea > Picea engelmannii. The sequence goes on from ML821155.1 coordinate 85,076, forward strand.
CATCAGGGGGCATCTGTTATCAGCGAAATTTTGTCCACACATGGCGACAAGAACTCTGCATCATCAACACAGCAATGAAGTCATTCATGGCACTCAATTAATTTCACAGCATTCCAGAAGGGTCAAAAACTATACAAAGTAACCAAAAATTGAAGGGCGCTTTATAGCAGTTTGGTGCACGCGCACATGCGCAGGACAAGAACGTACCATGCGCGCATGTGCGCACGACACGCGGCTGTCAACGAAAAAACCCGCGCACCTGCTAAACGGCGCATTTATTGCATTGGTCGGCCTCCCAACCACTTACGGACCAGCTCCCAATCTGATTTGACTCCCAAATCCGAGTTGAATCTGCAGGGTAGGCGGGTTAATGACCTAATGAAGCCCTAAAGATCCCCTTTTCACACTTTGAAGAGGTTACATAATCACCTGGTGATCTGCTATAAAAATGCATGAAGAACCATTGTTTTCGCAAGGAATTTTAGGTATTGTTATGCTGTTGAGATTGTCAAGGGATTCTTCTTTGACGATAACACATTGACAACATTTCATAGGGCCATTCACCTCTCCATTGAGTGGATGTGCTGGGAGTTCTTTCACCATCAGTCTCATTTCTTCGAATTGTAAGGAAAGCAAATTTGTGAGGGCCTCAAGAGCCTTCCTTTGGGGGAAGAAGGAACCATAGTTCTCTTCCTTCATAGTGCTCTGATTTCATCAATTGACCAGCTCAAAACCATTGGTGATATCGATGTCTTTTTGCATTTATTGTTTCTTTATCCATATGTTCACAGTTTTTGTTTGTTTCAATTTAATTCTTGCTTGTAGTTTGTTTTGTTTCCTCTAACCCTTTCCTCCATAGTTGTCATGCTCTGTAAGACCCAACAGGGCATGTAAGCACCCTCGATTTTCTCACCAGGTGACGAATTGGGTGCGAACAACGTTTCTCCTCACGTTCTCGCTACTCGTGACTTCGCAAGTCGAAGGGTTTAACTCTCATTCCCTTATCTCATGAATCCTCAAGATGTGAGAGGTCAATCGGTGTTGACTCCTTTCACTAGGTAACACATGTTCGCCTATCTATCGCACGATCCCACCTTGAGGTTCTACCACGTGTCCCTCGTGCCCAACTTCAACACTTCGCGACTTTGCTTCCCGAAGCGTTACCTCCTTGTATCCCGACACCCGAAGTGCCAAGATCCTAAAATCCTCCATACTACTTATCGCAACTCGCGACTTCGGGACTTTTGGGACAAAAGTCTCGACTTCCTATCCACTGATATGATGAAATGCTAAAATTCTGACACGCCATTAACGCAGGTCCCACAACGGAACTTCCCACCTTTTTTTTGGAGTTTTGGACTTCGCGACTTCACAAATCCTGATGCTAAGATTTCAACTCTTCAACCCACGAAACCCCTGAATGCGCGATAGGTGCGATGACACTCTGATCCAACGGTCCTCCCTTGACCTGGATCCTATGGTTATCTTATCTCCTCGTGATTTCTCCACTCGCAACTTGGAGCACCCAATCTTTGGGCTCTCACCTTGCGAACCTCTGAGTTCACGAGATCCCTTGATATCTACCACCTGTCCTCCTCAAATGGATGGCTACGATTCTCTCGTGAATTTTCCAGTCGTGAATCTTGATGCAAAGGTTTTAAACCTTCAACTCGTAAATCCATGAAATGAGATTATGCGAGTTATCCAATGACCCTTGTTGGCTCAGATCCTATGGCCTGATTTCTTCTGAGCTTTACACTTTAGAAAATACTTTCTGTAACTCCCCTGCTCCTGTACAAGATCTCATAGCTTTCGGTACTTCACAAATTCTCCCCAAAGAATTCTGACCGTCAAATTCCTCCTTGACGATTCCTATGAAATGAACAAAGTGTTCTTTCACGAAACTTATCCACCTTCAAAACAACATCGTTGTGCCTTCTTACAACACTTCAAGGAACTAGCCCTCTTGAGATTCTCTTCGACAACTTTGAAGACTCTATCCCTCCTGAGCTTTCTCCACAACCCAAGTCTTCAAGAAGACTCCTGCACGCACTCCTTGCGATAATTCTTCAAATACTTCCAAGTGTTTGAACCTCTTCGACTCTGTGCACTCTCTGCGACAGCAGTCCTTCAACAACTCCCTCAGGTTGTAACTATGAGACTTCACTCGGCCTATGCACTCCTTGCATGGATCCTATTCTTAACTTGCACTTCTACGAGAATGAGAACAATGTTATCCCTCCTAATCTTGCAGAGATGAACTCTGACTTCTGTCAATGCACACCTTGCAGACAATTTCACTACACTCCTTGTAGGAAAACTCTTGCTGAGATAGAGAAAAAATTGAAACTCATTCTTTACTCTCTCAGACTTCAAATGCTTAACATGAAATCATACATACATGGCATAAAAGCAAATGTATATCAGAAAGAGTAAAACAATCATGAGCATAACATTCAATCATGCATACACAGAAAGTATTTGAACACCATGAGTCTGAATAAAGCTTCATATATTAATCTCATAACTTCTGTACATGGGTTCTTCTGCACAGCTTTTTGCTTCTTCTTCTCTATGATCTCTTGATTGATTATGCTGCTAATGTTACAATGATACAAGTGAGGGTGTCTATATCCATTTTCCCTCCAGCTCCTAAAACTGTCTAATCTAAGAATTTAAATCTACCTACTTACATTTACTAGCATAAATGCCTCTTAATCCTTCAGACGAGAGTGGGAGGCTCAAGGTCTAATTATAATCTACAAGTATTCCCTTTCTTAATTGTCTCATTTAAGTTTGGCATATCCAACTTCAAAACATTTCAAACAATTCATCATGTGCCAAAATGTGTCGACGTTTGTCCCACGCTCACTTGTTGTTGGCGATGCTCCTGCATCATACTCCCTCGCTTGAAAATTTTCATGGAATCCTGTCCATGAGCTCTCGCACAGTTTGTCCATGCTTATGGATTTTGGCTTCATTTTCCCAACTGGCATCTTCAACTGGATGTCCCTTCCACTTGACCAAGTATTCAAAATATTCCCTTCTTCTGGTCCTCTTACTAACTCTTTTGTCCAGTATGCTTTCCATCTGTGGTTTCTCTGCAACTGGCATCTGTTTTGTCCACTGAACCTCTGGTTGTTCACTACTTTCTTCTGCTTCCTCAGCTTTGTAAGGGTACAAATCTGAGATGTTGAATATCGGAGAAATTCCGATCCCATCGGGTAATTCAATCTCATCAGCATTTTCCCCAATTTTCTTCAAGACCTTACATGGTCCGATATTCTCCATCTTCAGTTTGTTATATGTCCCCTTCAGGAACCTTTCCTTTCTCAAATGTGCTAGAATCATATCACCAACCTCAAATTGAAGTTCTCTCATGTGTTGATCTACTTCATACTTATACTCTTGGCTCAAGTTTTTCAATCGCTCCTTCACTTGGCTGTGAAGTTCCTTCATCGCTTCTACGAAATCCTCTGCACTAGCACTCCTAGTTGCATTCTGTTATGCATCTCTCAATTTCTAAACTCCTCTTGGCTACATCCCATAAACAATCTGGAATGGACTCTGCCCCGTGCTTCTGTTGATTGAATCATTATATGCAAATTCCTTCTGTGGCAGAATATTGTCCCACTGACTGTGGTGTTCTATCACCAAGCTCCTCAGCAAGTCTCCCAAACTTCTGTTCACAACTTCTGTCTGTCCATCCGTCTGAGGATGATAAGATGAACTAAATGACAAGTTCGTTCCTAGATTTTTCCATAAGGTTCTCCAGAAGTGTCCCACAAACTTGGTGTCTCGATCTGAAACTATGCTCCTTGGTAAGCCATGAAGTTGAATGACTTCTTTGAAAAACAGATTCGCAATGTGAGTTGCATCACTGGTTTTCTGACATGGTATGAAGTGTGCCATCTTAGAAAATCTATCCACCCCCACAAAGATCAAGTCAAACCCTCTTTGTGTTCTTGGTAGACCCAATATGAAGTCCATGCTTACTGCATCCCACGGGCTCTCAGGTATGGGTAACGGTTGATATAAGCCTGCATTATACCTCTTCCCTTTTGAATGGTGACAAATTCTACATCTGTCCATGAATATTTTGACACATGCTCTCATTCCTGTCGAAAAATATGATTCGTTTAACTTTGAGGACATCTTTTCATGACCGAAATGCCCGACCAATCCTCCACTATGTTTCTCCTTCAGCAAATTTTCCCTCATGGAGCATTTTGGAATACAAAGTTGATTACCCTTAAACAGTAATCCTTCCTGTATCATGTGTTCTGTCCATTGGTTTCTGTCCCTGAGAATTGGATTCTCAGCTACTTCATATGCCTCCTTGAAGTTTGGATCATCTCTGTACATGTTCCTGAGATCATCAAAAACCAATGTTTTGACTCTGAACTACTGTAATAGCAAACATTTCTTGCTCAAAGCATCAACAACTTTGTTAACAGTTCCAGAAATATGCTTACTTACAAAAGTAAAGTTCTGCATGTATTCAACCCATTTTGCATGTCTTTGATTCAACTTCTCTTATTGAGTCACAAATTGCAAAGCATGATTGTCACTATATAAAACAAACTCCTTAGGAATCAAATAGTGTCTCCACTTCTTCAATGCCTGAATAATAGCATAGAACTCCTTGTCATACGTGGAGTATTTCACTTTGGATTCGTTCAGCTTCTTGCTGAAGTATGCTATCGGCCTGTCTTCTTGGCCCAAGACTTCCCCTATTGCAAATCCACTTGCATCACATTTTACCTAAAATGTCTTTTTAAAATCCGGCAACACCAAAATTGGTTGTTCCGTGATTTTCCTTTTTAGCAAATTAAAACTTTTCTCAGCCTCTTCTGTCCAGTGAAAAGACTTGTGTCTCTTCTTCACTGTGTCCATCATCGGTGCACTAATTCCACTGAAATTCCTGATGAACTTCCTGTAGAAACTAGCCAATCCATGAAAACTTCGGACTTCAAAGATATTCTTTGGCAATGGCCAGTTCTTAATCATTTCCACTTTATCTGGATCCATCCTCAACTTATCTGCAGAAATAACAAATCCCAAATAAATAAGCTTTGTCTTCATGAATGAGGATTTCTTCATGTTTATCAACAACTTCTCTTGTTGTAGCCTCTGCATCACTGTAGCCAAATGTTTCAGATGCTCTGCCTCTGTTTTACTGAAAATCAGTATGTCATCAAGATATACTATGACAAATTTTCCAATGAAATCCTTCAGGACTTCGTTCATCAACC
>ML821155.1:124714-161283 GCA_009831015.1 Picea engelmannii
ATCCCAGGTCTTTTACAACCATTATCCATCCCAAGTCAACGCTGGGAGGAGGTTTCCATGGATTTCATTACAGGGTTACCAAAGTCTGAAGGAAAGAGTGTCATCATGGTGATTGTTACTCAAGATGAGTCTTTTATACAGAAGCATCCAGAGTTACTCAAACTTTGCGGAAAACACTTGTCTCAAGGGGAGGGGCATGTTAAGCCCTAATATTGGTTGATTACCCATTAATTGGGGCATATTAGATTAGTAAGGTTATTTTATTTATGTCGGCTTTATTCCATTAGTTCTAATTATACCTCCTAGTCTCCTATATATACCAAGGATAAATTTTCATTTGGAATCATCTTGTACTTGAACATTTAAGTGGGGTAAAAGGAGGTTTCCCCCTCGAAGAGGCTTATTATCTTAAATTATCTCTTTTTCAAGGCGTTGAGTACTTTTTCTCAGGTTTTTCTATGCTATATTGATATTTGGTTCTTAACAAAAATATTATACAATATATCAAAATAAATCCACATAAATCCTCTATATATTGGATTTTGTCTAGCTACAATCTGAATTCTCTATCAAAATATATTATCCAAACAGTCCACGCAGTTATCACGAAAAATATGAAAAAATAATTGATTTTAAATCAGAAATAAATTTTCTTTTCAGACACCAATTTGGATGATTTTTTTTTAAACTAGGAAATTATTTTAGAGGAATCCATATGTGCAATTATTTTCTTCAAATTATGCACAAAAAGTTATAGAATTGTATCTAAAGGATGTGGCCCTCTTTTAGAGGAAAAAATCCTTAAGAGAGCTAAGAAATCAAGCAAAGGCTCTCCCCAACAGAGTCACCAATTATATTACGGATAAATTCAGCCTACAAATAAGACATATCTCCCTTGGATTCACTTTTGATCCAAGATAGAAAGAGGGGATATATTCCTATATTTCTCCTTAGATATAAACAATCATATTTATATTTATACCAAGATTTGATGGAGTGGCATACCTTTTCCTGAAGATTGTCATTATGTATGCTTAGTTGGTGTAGTCCCGAAGATCCAGCTCCAAGCTCCTTCAACCTGCTACCCGCACACAAGTACCAAAAAAATTCCTTCCTAATATTCTTCTTAGAATTAGAATCATATATCTAGATTGGATCTAACTTGACCTATGAGAGAATAAATCGGATCTAACATATATCATTGAACATGAACAATATGAAAGGGGAAAACCAATTATCTATATTAATATGAAATAGATAACTACATAAGATTTTACCTTCAGTGTTGATGCATTCCTCCTAGATCCAGGTGCCCTATTCCCCTCCTTGGCCTATTGAGATTCTCTCTCTATTTTTCCATCAAAACCACTCTCAAAACTATTCCCCCCATCTCCTTGATTTGGCTTCTTCTTATAGGAATTTATAATATATCGGAGATAGGCTTCATGGCATGTGAATTAGGTGGTTACAAGTCATGGATAGTTTGATGGCATGTGAACTAAGTAATTACAAGTCATAGATTCACTTGATTGCATGTGAACTAATAAATTACAAATCATGCAGACATTTCATGCTTAATTATGAGCTTTTGCCAACCTATTATGAACTTTCTCTGTATTATGAATTTTTTCCTCAAGTTCCATGCTCAACTATGAGCTTTTTCCAACTCACTATGAACTTTCTTTCAATTATGAAATAATTTTTATTTCATAATTATGAAATTGTGATAAAAACATTATTTCCTCATGAAATAATTATGATAATTTTACTCACTTATGTACTTCTATCCTCATAAAATATAATAAAATACTTGGACAACCTATGGTGTAAAAAAAAAGTATAACACATATGATGTCTTAGACATAGACATGGAGTTCCTTGGTTGATGGGCATGATAATAAGTAGTGCCTTAGTTTGTGGACATGACACCTTATTTCACATTCAAGATTACCTAGTTCAGTTGGGTGTGCATAAAATTTTTATATGGACATTGGCTCAACATTATGTGAAGCACAAGAAATGGTATGGAGGTCCTTGGACATTGTTCAAGTAGTAGGGTTGTAATAATTGGCCACATGATACTTGGGATGTGTTAGGAAGTAGTGCATGATTTGTTTAAGAAGTGGACCCAAGGGGCCTGATGCTCAATGACTTGGTAGATGAAGTGGATAATATTGCACATTTGGGTCCACTTGGGCACAAGGCATGATCAAAAACTCCTTAGAAGAAGGAAATTGTTGACACATCTCATCTATTGTAGTATACCTAGGGAGGTAATATGGGGTACTATTGTAGGGGCTAGTTGACTTTGTCAACTAGACCCAATAGTTTACAAAGTTGAACATGTAAGTTGATCAAATTCCTATTCGAGGATGTAACTCATTCGATCACCCAGTCAAGTTGACCGACCGAGGTAGTTAGGAAGTTGCAAATTCCTTGCAACTGAATGTACAAGTATAAATATGTGGCTATGGAAGAGATAAAATAAGGCTATTGTGATACATAATATAAAGTGCATATTTATGGTATCCCTACTAATTTATGTATTATTCCATCTCTGTCTATGTGTGTGTTTGTACATTAGTTTTGTTTTGTATATTTATTTGTCTGAAGTACTACTTGTAACATTTGAATACATTCCCCTAGATTACAACATTGGTTTCATTGCCACTAGTTATGAAATCAGGCATCAAAAATATTTCACATGTAGATGTTGAGCTTGGGGTACATACGCGAGTAATGGGAGAGTAATATTAATAACTATATAAATAATTACACAAGGAGAAATCGACTAAATCTAGCATAAGCACAAGCTCAATTATTCACAAAAACTCATGAGAGATTCCTTGAAGCTATTATAGAAGCAATATTCGAGTATATAAACTGACCTTCTAATGCATAAACTTAATCTGAATGAAAAATTTATGCTAAAAATCACCAACTGAGGTTGAACAAATCTTCACAAGTGGGTTGAGAGAATTGTTCAAGATTATATTTAAGAACAAGCAATTGAAGATAGAACACCAGTCGGCATAGTTAAATAAAAAATTTACACTGATATTCATGACTATTTCCTTTGTACTGTACCTTCTCTCCTTTCTAAATTCTTTCTAGATAAAGGAGTCAAGAATATTGTCAACTATTGACCTCTTCTTACCACATCATCATCAAATTCCAATTGGGAAAGGAAACAAATAGACTGGGAAAATATTCTGGAAGTTGAGTGCAAAGACACACATGAAGCTTGGGATTTCTTTCTACTAAAATGAGCATGGAAACTTTGGATAATATCATCAAATTTGAGTAATAAAGGTTATAAATGGGGGGGTCAATGATCGGTGAGAGGCCATAGTTGAAGTTGACCACACCAAAGAGAATAATTCAATAAGCAAGGAGGAATATAACTAGGCGAGGATATACAATATAATCAAAGACAAATATTGCATGTGAAATGTAGATTCATAAACCCTCACCCAACATTTATAAATTGGAGCAGGACAAAAGACAAAAGAGGAGAGAAAAAATTCATAATGCAAGGATCGAATGAGCTAAAATAGAAAGAAACCCCAGGAATGATGAATTGTTGGAGTGAGTGAGAAGATTAAGTTTGGCATTGGCCAACCAAATTTTGAAATAGAGGCAGCCTCGATGGTTCCTAAGATGAGTAAAAGTATGTAGCTAGTAGAAGCAATAACCGACACCCTTCAAGTAGTATACACAATAGAGAGTATGGATGTTGAAAATTCAGGACCTGTGATACATCGATCTCACATTAAATATGCTAGTCCATGTATAAAAAACTTCCTCAATCAAAGGATTCATATAGACCCTCAATATTCCAAGGTGTGGTACAAAATAGATGAAAAAAACAACATGCATGATAGAATTTTGATTGAAATTCTAGAAATAAATCAAATTTTGGAAGAGAATATACGCCTCCATATTAGTAATATCATGGACTCATACCCCCTGCTGAATATACTTATAAAAGCATAATAATGTAAATCAACAAATAGTTAGGATACTTTTTATTTTGAAATATGGTTTGTCGAATATATAAAAAAGAGTTTCCAAATGGATGCAGTACTCCCAACAATAGAAGAAGTTGAAATAATAATGGAGCATATCCCAACTGAATTTCAATAAATGATTGTGCCATTTGAGTTGATATCTCAACAATAGATTCCTCAAGTTGAAGTAGAACTGACTTCCCAAACGATTTATTTTCTAAATTGACAAACAAAAACTCCTCCTATTAATCCAAGTTCAAAGCCTCCAAATAAAGCCAAGATGGGTCTAAAACACATACTCATTTATGAGGGAGATGAGGATGTGAAATGACACTAGTTTGTTTTTAAGAAATTTTGGGATGTTTCTGACTTTATATATGAAGATAAACAAATGGCACAATTTGGTGTAACACTATAAGACAGATCATTCACTTGGTTCATGAATTTCACACAAAATCAAAGACAGTCAAAAGAATAAATTAAGAACATCTTCCTTGCGTTCTTCAAGGATTAGGACATAAAAAACCTGACAGTGTAGAAGCTTAACAAAATAAAAAAAAATCATTGGACAAGCAATGCAGGAGTATGGTAAAAGGTTTAAATATTTTCTCAGTCAGATATTGCATGTTATTGATGGTTCAATGGTACATCACATGATTACTACAAAAAATCAAAGCACCACTAAGAATGTATGACATCCAGACATGTGAAGAAGCCTTGAAAAAGGCTCAATGTATAGAAACAAATGATGAAAAACCATTTATTTCCTTGATGGTTGAAATAAGATTAGAAGAAAAGATGGAAATTATACAAAAATATTTAAAGAAAATGACCATTAGGAGAAGAAAACTCTGGTGCACCCTTTGTCCAGATGAAGGGAACACAAAAGACTACAATAAATTAATGATGCACTAGAAATATATACCAATGTTTTTTGAGTCCAAGTCAAACTCTACTATGACATTGGTCAATATTTTACAAATCACAACACTAGAGAATGTCTGCAAAAATTGAAAAATGTTAAAATGAAGTGGTGCCATATCTATGAAGAAAATAACCACTCAACACAAGAATGTTTATTGAATGGGAAGAATAAGTTGAATATACATATGGTATATCACATAGAGGCAACTGAACTAAATGAAGACCAAGGAGCTAGAAACAAATATCAAGGTTGTGGAAGAGGTGGCTATCAAGGTAGATGAGGTTTTAGAGGAGGAGATGGTTAGGGTCAATTTGATTTCTTCAATTGTTGGAAGTATGACCATATTATCCCCAACTTCCCCAATAAAATTGACTTGAAATTTTATAATATATGTAGAGTGGGAGATCACTCACTTGAAGACTATCCAACAATTTTACAAAAAGTGATGAATAAAATAAATGTATATCTTCTAGACATTGTTCCAGAACAATAATTTCTCATCTCAAAGAATATTCACGCCATCACAATATCAGGAGCAGGTTGAGATAACTATATGAGTAGAGAATAAACAATTCGAAAATAGGGGAATCAAAATAACTACCCAGACCTGGATCAGGAAGAGCATATAATGAGGGAAGCACTAATTGTTTTTCAAGAATATTGATCAGGATAAAGTGAGTGGAAGCATGGGAAGGCAAAGGAATACATTAGCTATTGAACATGTTGTCCTAGATGATTTCCTACAGTTGTTAAAAGAGAAGTAGTTGGTTGGTTTAATTATTGATTTACTCAACATTCTAAGGGAATATAAGGAAGATCAATGACCATAAAAACTCCCTTGACATCTATCAGAAGAAAAACATATCAATGACTATAACCCCCAATATGACTTTGAAATCGACGGTTATATGGTTCAAAAAAATTTCGTTAATTTTGGTTGAAAAATGAATATTCTTCCCCTCGATACATGGATAAAATTTGAAAGGCCTCCATTGTCACCCATAATGAATTACGTGAAGTTGGAGGATAAAATATTTATATAATTGATTGAAACACTTAAAAATGTAAAAATGCATATAATGGGAATCTTGACTTCGATCAAATTTGAGGTGATCAACTTGGTCAAAGGAATCCTTGTGTACCCTGAATTAGTAGGTTGACCTTGGGGTCGAAACAATAAAGACACTATCTCTCTTGAAAGAGATAGGATCAAACTTAAAGGAAGTGGTAGGAATATCATAATACCTCTTGACCCAAAAGAAGGAAAACCATGGTTCACCATTTACCATTGGGAAAAAGAATGAAGAAAAAGAAAATTTCAAACTGAATGTATAAATTGAAATTTTAGTACGTTCACCATTTACCATTGGGAAAAACGCATGCATATAATTGTATAATTATAAAATAGATAATTACGTGTTGAATTCAAAAGAGTGTTGGTCACTAGAAGAAATACTAATAAAAATATTGTGACCATGAATCTCTATCAAAGAAGTACCCATTGTCTATGAAAAAAAGATAAAGAAAAACCCAACTCTCATTTGGACCGACTTGAATATAGGTACACCACTTTGGTTCAACGAGAGAATTCCTCCATTGGTTCATGTCGACAAAGTCTCAAAAATAGTGGGGGAACGCGGTCGAGTACAAAGTATTTTTGAATATTTCACTATCCAGATTGCTCATTGGTAGGATAATCATGCTCCTTGTCTACAAAAATAGACCACTACCACAACATACCTTGTTGAGTTATTTCAAAGAAGGAAGCTATCAACAAAGATTGACATACCAATTTTTAAGCCTCATTTTGAATCAGTGGCCTACATTCATCAATGCGGGAATGAATGGAGGATACTGGGCTATAGAGATGAAATAATTTGGCCACACACATTTCCGATCACCTTGGATGACATACCACATAAATGGTATAATATAGAAGAATTATGTAGTCATACCTTCAATTGGAATGACATAAAATAAAATTTCATTAAAGACTTTGAGTTTAATCCTAAGGAGGCACAATTAATAGAAACAACTCTTGAGATAAAAAACTTTATTGAAAAATCAAATCCTGACCAAGTAGAAAAGAGGAGAAAGGATAAAGTCAGCATTTACTTGTAAATTTGTTTTGATTTATGAAAAAATAATCCAAAGTTCTCGTCGAGTGGACATGGTAAACATAAGTTTTCCAGGACAAATATTCAGATGGAAAAAGAACCACCCCCTAATAAACAATTATGTGAAAGAAATGTTTAAAGTATCTAATGAAGAAAAGGATGGTTCAGAGAAGCATGATTTCCCACCAAATTATAATGTATTTTTATAAGGTTAATGACAATTGGGTGAGTCCAAACCCTTGAAATGGATGAATGTAAAAAAAATAAAAAATAATTCGACATATCAATATATGGATGACAAAAAATGGCTCAGATAGGTGACTATTGGACCATCAAACAAACAACATAAATAGTCGACCGAATCTGATAATACAAAGATGTTTTTTTCCAACGATTACAAATATCTTAAAGGAATTGTGCAAGTTATGGGAGAGATTAAAATCAACCTCATCCCAGGGTCAAATCCAATCAAGAAACAACCATATAAGTTGGCCCAAAAGTATAAATCCATTGTGCAAAAATAAATTGGGGTAATTTTAGTTGATGGCATCATTTACACAATTGATAAATAATAATGGAAAAATCATATGGTTTTGAAACCACAAAATCATGACCCCGAGAAGATAAGGATATGTATCGATTTCCATGGATTGAAAAAACTGACCATAATCGACCCAATCCCAAGACAGTTTGATGACAATATCAATAATGAAGTCATGGGGAATTAATTTTCTTATTTTATAGATGGATTCTCTAGATACAATTAAGTCCCCATTGCCAAGGAATACCAATACAAAACAACTTATGTTTTTTAATTAAACTCATTCACATACCAAGTAATTCATTTTGGCCTAAAAAAATGCACCTGCAATCTTCTTAAGAACTATGGTCAAATAATTTCAAGAATATATTTACAAAACAATGGTTGTATACTTTGATGATTGTAAAATCTACTTCCTAATAAAAGAACACATTCAATGGCTAAGGATGATGTTAGAGAGATGTTGACATATTCATCTATCTCTACATATAAAAAATTGCATCTTTTCCACTCCAATTGGTGTTCTGCTACATTGCATGCGAGGATGGTATTAAAGTTGTCATGGTCAAAATAAAATTAATTCTTGACTTAAATACAATAGTGGATAAACAAATAGATCAAAGTATTCCTTGGGCACAGAGGATACTATCGAAAATTCATATGACATTACTTCAACATTACTTTGTTTATCAACAAGCTACTCTGAAAAAATGTCAAATTTGTGTGGAGTTAAGAGTGTAATTAGTATTTTTAATTACTAAAATGGAAATTAGTGGAGGCACCCATTTACGATTTCATGATTGGTCAAGAAAATTTCATGTACACGTTAATGTATCCAACATTGTTGTCGGATCAATATTAGCACAACCATATGACATATGATAAAACACCCAAATTCTTATTCTAGTCAAAAACTCAATAAAGAAAAATGAAATCACTTGACGATGAAGAGAGAGGGATTAACTATGTTTTTTTATCTTAAAAAAAACAAACATTATTTGTTGGAAAATCCTTTCATGTTCTTTATCGATCATCAAGACTTAAAATACTTGGTTAACAAATCAGTACATTAGGGAAGAATATGTCATTTTCTATTACTATTCCAAGAATTTGACTTTGACATAGTCATTCAACCTGGTAAAAAGAACTTTGGCATCGATTATATATCCCAAATAGAAATATGATAAGAACTGTCGAGGATAGTCGATGACCTACCTAATGCTCATCTATTATGGTTTAAGTCCACCCCTAAGGATTTAAATGAAATAGTATAATGTTTGGAGGAGGGGATTGCTCCTGAATATCTTCCTGAAAGTAAGAAGATGGTTCTAGTGTTAAAAGTAGCACCATTTACCCTCATGAATGCATATTGATATAAACTAAGACCTAATGATATATTAAGGATATGTACTCTGGAAAACAAAAGAGAATGAATAATGGATGAAGCTCATCTTAGCCTTGTATGAGGCCATTATCAAGACGACACAAAAATGAAAAATATTCATTAGGTAGGACTTTGGTGGTTGAATTTACATAAGGATTATTGGACAAAAGTAAAACAATGTGACAATTGGGATATCGACTTTGTCAACCCATTTCCAAATAGATCTAAAAGAATGGGAGAAAAATACATCATCATTGATGTTGAGTATTTAACAAAATGGGTTGAGGAAGAACCAGTGGATTCATGTATGAAGTAAATTTCAGCTAAATTCATATATGAAAATATAGTGACAAGATTCAGATGCCCCTTAACCATAATCAACAATAAAGGAACTCACTTTGTTAATAGGACAATCCAAATACTCCTGAATAAATTCAATATTGGCCATAGGAAGTGTAACACCTCAAGTTTTGAAGCCCCATTTTAAATAATTTATTGTTACAGTGCTGAGAGGCCAAGGTGCCCAAACAATTATTAAAAGGCCAATGTGCCCAAGACATGTAATGTTTTCTATCATTATTAATATTAAATGCATGGATGGCTGCTAGACAAACAAGGACTATAGTCATAGGGGGCTATGATCCCATAAGAGAGGGGGATTGAGGGGCTAAGTGTTTATTCCTATGTTAATTACCCTTTTTTACTAAGGGAGGGGATCAATTACATGAGATTCTTGGGGAAGGCCGGGAGGTTCTTGAATCCCCACGAAGTTACTTAAACCCACCTTTGGTTTGATGGGGGGGCTCGACTGGTGGCTTGTTCACTGATTTTCCTGTACATTTATTCATTTCCCTCATGCACTTTCATGCACTCACTCACCCATTCATTGATCCATCCTCATCCGCGTCTTGGCTTGGGAAAGCGAATCGAACTGTTGAAGATTAGCCATGGGATAGTTGGATGTAATGGTCGCTGGTGCAATCCAGCCATGACTTGGGGCCTACATGTCTGAGATGCATTGGCTTGTGCCCCGGTTTTCTCACAACTGCGAGTACTGGGAGTTACAGCATTGAGATTTTGGACAAGTTGTGTTGGAGGCCCTAGAAAGAGGAGAAGGACTGCTTGAGGGAATGTGTGGCAGATAAGGGTGGAGGTCCATCCTCTTGGGTGGTACAGGTTGGGTGGAAGACAGCTGGGTACTTGGATTGTTGTGGGTGCTGGGAAACCTGTGAGAGCTTGAGATCTGACCAGTTTGGAAACTCAAGTACACTCTAGAACTGTCCTTGTCGATTCATAGCCCTGGCTTGGGGATGTCACTGCTGTTGAGATTTGTAGCAGGGGTGTCTATGGTTGGGTGGAATGTCCTTGGTCTACAGCCAGTTGGTGTCGCAATTTTATAAAGATAAGTTCTCTTTGTTGTGATATTATTATCTGTGTATCAATGTATTCTGCTGTGTATTTTAATTATCGTTTAAATAAATCTTAGATTATGCATGCTTGCTGGATATTTTTTTGCATGTCATTAAATATTTTATCTTATGCATCCTTATTAAATAAATAAGGTATTGGTAAGAGTACGAAGTCCAAGTGTGGGATTGAAGGTAGTATTAGGACCCAAAAATGTCCCTTTTTCACTATACCTTTTGCTCATTAAACCTTATCATTTCTATGCTAAAATGCCTTATATACTGTTTGCTAAGACCTTTTTCCCAAGGTATGAATCATTGATCTTGATTTTGTATTCTTATTTACTTAACATGTTTTATTGGTAGCGTTTCTCATATTTTACCCATGAATGCTCAAATAATGATCAAAGTGTTTAGATTAAAGAAAAACAACCAAGTCTTAAAGAAAGATCGTTGTTGTTACACCAGTTGTTACAGTTGTGCGCCTGTTCTGCATGTTGTTACACGACTACAAAAATCACGCACCTTTTTTGGAAGTTGTTGCAACAGAATCCCACCGATCCTAGAAGCTGGTTTATCATTCAATCTATATCCTGAAGACAGATCCTCAAGGTTGTTACACGTTTTGTCTCACACTGGTGATCAAGATTATTTCTAGATTTTGTGAAGATGACAGATCTTTTATATCATACGAACAGCTTGAGAATCTTCAATTCTCAAGGATGTTCTGAGTCCATTTCAACTTAATGTATCTATCTTTAAATAACAGATCTTTTGTAATCATTTACTAGGGAATATTAGCTGTGGAAAAGAGAGTAAAGTGAATCATTTATGTATATGAACATTTTGGCGATTTAATAAAGAAAGTGATTTGAGTTTCTCCAACCTACTGCAGTCTTTTCAAGTGGATTCAATGAGAAGGAAAGGGCCCACCTTCCTCACAGACTCCCCTCTGTTTTGAGTTTTAGATTAACTACCTTAATTTGGATGATTAATCTGTTTAGCATTTCTAGCATACATTTGTTGTTACAGTTCAGTCCCTTTCTATTAAATGTGCATCAGTGTGTCTCATGAGAGTTAGAGTCAATTGTTGGATATTGTTGGAGAATTGCTTTCCCTTTTCTGCATTAGATTAAATCTATGTTTTCAAGCAAAAGAAAATAAAAGTGTGAATTCCCTTTTTGAATTCCTTTAAGCAATTAGCACAGAAATTTCTTCTGCAAGAATAAAATAGAAAATTAGAATAGATTATATAATCCAGGATTCTTATACACTCATCAAATTAGATTTCAATTATGGAAGTATGATTTCAATTCTGTAGAACTACATCTGTGTCAGCAACTTGTGTTAGTGTTCATCTTTTCAACTTTGTTTCTTTTAGTGTTAATTTTCCTTACTGCAATTGATTAGTGTTTGATTTCATAATCTATCATAGACTGTGCACAATTATATTGCAATAACAAAACTTCCCTAGGTTTGGCAATTCATATTGAACACCTTAATTATCTATTTATTTAGAAAAATAAAGTGCTCAACTGGTAACATACCCCAGCCTGTGGGTGGCTGGGTATGTTATAGTTTGGTATCAGAGCTTCTGGTTGAAACACCGGGCCGGTATGGGTTGGGTCTTTTGTTCAGAGTCTCATGGTTACAAATCGAACTCTAACCATGGAGTTGAAAATCTCAGGAGAAATGGCGTTGTAGAATCTATGCAAGAGTTAGATCACCAGAGACCCATTGTAAGGGGTTCGAAGGATCGTGACCATCCCCTTCGAATTCGGAATCAATCGCCACTATAGGATCATGAGAGATATGATATCGTTGGATTGAAGGACAGGTGAACAGGGGTTGTCTGATGAAAATGAAGCAAGGGTTAAGGTCACCACCGTCATATCCCATTGGAGAGAGAGATCAACAAACAACTGACATTTTTGGGAACCAAGTTTCACGGGAGATAATTCCCCAAGGTGGTCCCACAATCCAAACCATGGTTTCACCGAGGGGTTATGTGTCAACGTCAAGAGAATTGCGGGGTGATAAGAGGGTTAATCTAAACCACTGATGTGTGCCCCCACAAATTGAAAGGAATTAAGTGATGTGACATATTAGGTCTCGAACATCGAAACTCCTTATAGCAGAAGTAGATCATGACCATCGATCACCAAGAGGTACATGTTAGCAGATCAGTAACTCTAGGGAAATCAGTTCAAGAGGTTTTCATTTGAGCTTTGAAACTCCCGAAGCTCAGAGATCCAGAGAGACGAAGTAAATATTGATCGTCTGATCATTCGAAATAGATCTCAGTCACCAGATTGTCTGGAGTAAATATCAAGCGTCGGATCATCCGAGGTGAATTTGGGTCATCCAATTCAGAAGATATGTGGCATAAATCTGTGGATTTTGGTTGAAGGCCCAAAGTAAGCCTCAACCGTCTGATTCAAGAGGACACGCAACAGAATCCCATGTAATTCAAGGAGGTTAGAAGTTTGAGATTTTCAAAACTTGAAGACCAAAAAGAATCTCAACCATTGGTCTGTTGAGATGCATGTGTCACTAGATCCAGGGTGTCAGATAAAATCCAATGGGTCCAGATAAGTTTTGAAGTTTGATATTTATGAAATCCAAAGACCCAAAGTAAGCCTCAACCATCATATTAAGGAGGACACATGGTGCAGATATGTGGACTCTAGGTGAGGACCCGAAGTGAATCTTAGTCGTCCGATCCAGAAGGATACATGGTGACAGATTAGCCAGTTTGGGAATTCAAATTTCAGGAGAATTGGAAGTGTGCTTGTATGGAAACTCTCGAAGTCCCAAAGCTAGAAGAGATGAAGTGATGGGGCACAATGACGTCATCTAGAGGTGATGTGGATCTTGGAATTCATGAAGTGACGTGGCTTACGGACGTCACCTGGGATGACATGGACACATGGGATTTGTGCCACGTGTCAGTAATTTTGAGCATATGGAGTATTGATATCTTAGTTACAACATGAAATGTGCCACCTGCCCGATTGGTACATGTGTCCGCTTCCATTATTTCACCATGTGGCAACAGATCATGGAGTCCAGAGACTGGGCACTCCAGTAGGGAAGGATTTGATAGGTTGCATTGGGTCGAAAACTCCCTAAGGTCGGAGTTTATATCGACCATTGATTCCAGAAGACACACGTTGAAGGATCGTCGAATTCGAGTAAAAGAACTCCAGGAGCACATGTAGGATGAAAGTTTGAAATTTCTGAAGCCCAAAGAGCCGAAGTGATTCACAACCGCTGATATGTGGGAGGACACCCATCGGCGGATCATGAAATATGAGTAAAAGAATTTCGAGAGGAGGCAAGTGAGGAAAGTTGAGACTCCCGAAGCACGGAGTCCTGAAGTGGATCTCGATCGTTGATTGTGAAAGAGGACAAGGACTGTTGATTTGGTCCTGGCTGAAATTTCCAAAGTCCTGAAGCTCTGGACAAGTGATTTTTCAGCTAAACGCAAGGTCATGGTCGTGGTCATATGAATATTGAGAGCTGAGGGAAGGAGGGATAAGGGTCGAATTAGTGGTCTTCGAGAAAGAAAAGTGCTAAGGAAGGATTTAGCCTTGGTTTCTAGTCGTGGTCACCTGGGAAGGTGGTTTGAAGGAAGTGCCTGTGCAGGATGAAATTCTGTGTCAGCCAAGGATAACATGACACTATTATTTTCAGAGAATGGGGATATGATCACCATGAACAAAAAAAAGAAGGAGACCTATAGCATGGTTTTGAAATTCTTTTTATAATATGCATAATTATAACAAAATGGTCTCTTGCATATTTTGCACAATTAAGGGGTTTAAACACATCAAATCAGGATGTGTATTGAGGAAATGGAAGAAGGCAAGGGAGCCTCCAGTCATGATAAGGAGGCCAAAGGCTAGAATACCATAGTTTGTAATGCAGAGACAAATTCCAATGGACACAAGGGAAAAGGAGAACAAGAAACGTTAATAGAAATGGTAAGAATCATGAAGATGGAAGTGTAGAGCTACAAAGAAGACAATGAGAGAGAAAAGTCAGATAAATGATCGAGTGTTGCAGAGCTTAAATCAGTTTCAGAGACAAATGAATAAGGGATCAAACTTAGTACAAGAGGAAGAAGGAAGGTGACATGAAAGAAGGGATGATCGTGTAAGAGTTGGTTATTCCAGAAGTGCTAGTAGAGCTCATCGACACCACTCACCTCCTTACTCGAAAATAATTTTTTATGTATAGGATGATCTCGTAAGTAGTCCAGAGGTGTCTCCTATGAGAAAAAAAAGAAGGAAACAAGAGGTAGATAGTTTTCAAGGAGAGATGAGGAAGCTCAAGCCAACTTCCTTTGAGGGTGAAATAGAAGGGGAAGATGATGCTAAAGCATGGTTTCTTGGGCTCAGGAGATATTTTTAGTTTCATAACTATTCATCAAATTTGGAATCCGAGATTTCCACCTACCATTTACACGGGAAAGTTACAATGTGGTGGGACCAATTGAAGCAAGTGGAGCACATTAATGAGAGTAGGATCACGTGGAAGCAGTTCAAGAAGTAATTCCAGAAGGACTACCTCTCAGAGCATTTCTATGACAGGAAAATGCAGGAGTTCTTTGAACTCAGGTTGGGAAGCATGACTATGGCAGAGTAAGAGAAGGCATTCTTTGGATTGTTAAAGTATGTCAGGTTCATTGGTGATGAGAAAGTGAAAATACAAATATTTCCAAGTGGATTTCCAACCTTTTATAAGGAAAATATAAAGTATGATGAGCCCAAGACCTTGACTGAAGCCATCAGGAAGGATAAATACCTGTATGAGCAAGGCCAGGGAAGATAATCTTTGAAAAAGTCTTGGAAGAACAAGAAAAATGTGAAGTCCGATCAGAGGAGGAAAGGATTCAAACCTTCCTTCAATAGGAATGATACTAATAGAAATCATCAAGATCAATATGCTAAGGGAGATTTCAAGAAGGAAGATTCCTTGGGAAAAAGGGGAAGACCACCAATCCAATATTGGGGATGCAAGGAAGATCACCTGTACAATGATTGGCCACACAGAAAGGATAGAGTGAATACTATGCACAACATCCAAGAAGCTACAACAGTCGAAGATCTGGGAAGAATCTATGCATCTTTAAATGACCGACAAGCAGAGTACCAGTCCAATATGATTGAGGTGGAAGGTAAGATCATAAATCAACCTCTTTTTATTTTGATTGATTCAGGAGAAATTCATTATTACATTGATCCAAAGATAGTGGATAGATTACATTTGGAGAAAAGTAAACTTGGAAAAAAAAAATTGGTTCAGCTAGCCACTGGAACCAAAAGAAGAATCCATGACATGGTCATAAGTTGTTCCATAAGTCTTAATGGCGTGAATACTAGTATTGAGCTAAATATCATACCATTGATGTCTTATGATATTTTGATTGGAATGGATTGGTTGTAAAAGAATCATGTTGTCTTAGATATTCATAACAATACATTTACATGTCTTGATGGAAATGGAAAACATAACATTGTGAAAGATGTTTTAGGAAAGGATGTCAATTGTATGCAGCTCATGTGGAAGATACAAATAATACAAAAGGGCCAAGCCTCGAAGATTTCTTGGTACTATAGGAATTTGAATATGTATTCCAAGAAATACCCAGATTGCCACCAAGAAGGGAGATAAATTTCTCAATTGATTTAGTTCTAGGAGCTACCTAGGTGTCAAAAAAACCTTATAGAATGAGCACACCAGAGTTAAAAGAATTACAAATGCATTTCGAGGAATTGTTGAATAAAGGGTACATACGTCAATGTGTTTCACCTTGGGGAGCACCAGTACTTTTGGTCAAAAAGAAGGATGGAACCTTGAGGCTGTGTATTGACTTCTGACAGCTGAACAAGTACACTATAAAGAACAAGTATCCTCTACCCCAAATTTATGACCTCTTTGATCAACTAAGAGGAGAAAACAGATTATCAAAGATTGACCTGAGGGAAGGATACCATCAGGTAAGAATCAAGGAAGAAGACATTCATAAGACAACCTTTAGGACCATGTATGGGCATTATGAATTTGTAGTGGTGCCATTTGGATTGACGAATGCACTAGATGTCTTCATGTTCTTAATGAACAACATATTAAAAAATTATTTGGAGAAGTTTTTCATAGTATTCTTGGATGACATACTTATCTATTCTAAGTCTGAAGAGGAGAACGAACATCACTTAAGACTGGTGTTTCAAGTACTAAGAGAACATCAGTTGTATGGAAAATTGAGTAAGTGTTATTTTTATCAAAAGCATATCCATTACTTTGGACACATTATTTCAGATCAGGGCATAGCAGTAGACCCAGAGAAGATTGAAGCCATTAGAGGATGGACAACACCCAGAAATGTGTCAGACATTAGATATTTTATGGGATTAGTTGGCTACTACAAAAGGTTCATAGTAGGGTTCTCTAAGAATTCTCATCCCATCACTTCTTTTCAAAATAAGGGAACTAAATTTGAATGGACACTCAAGTGTGAAAAGAATTTTAATCTATTGAAGGAATTACTTACTAGTGCACCTGTGTTAAATATTGTTGACCCAAATGAAAGTTTTGTGGTATGTACAGATGCATGTAAGGAAGGACTTGAGGGAGTCCTCACGCAAAATAGGCATGTCATTGGATATGAATCTAGAAAGCTTAAGGAACATGAGAGGAACTATGCCACGCATGACTTGGAACTTGCTTCCATTGTTCACGCCTTGAGGATGTGGAGGAATTATCTCATGGAGAAGAAATTCGAATTAAGGACAGACCACATTGGCCTGAAGTATATTTTTAAACAACTGACCTTGAATGCCAGGAAAACAATATGGCTAGAATGTTTACGTGAATATGAATTTGATATGAAGAATATCAAAGGAAAGGAGAATATATTTGTTGATGCGCTTAGTAGAAGAGTGCATCTCATGCATGCTACTATTGTCAATATGCATCAATCAAACTTGAAGAGAATAATTTTAGATGGTCTTGTTATAGATCAGCATTACCTATAGGTAAAGGAAAAATTACAACAAGGAAATGTACAACAGAAAATAAAGGAGTATGAGATAAGGGAAGACAGATTATTTATGCATAAAAATAGAATCTATGTTCTTAGCTTCAGAGAATTGAGGAATTTGGTACTAAAGGAAATGCATGATGTTCCTTATGTTGGACATCTCGGTTACCAGAAAACAATTACAATAGTAAGAAGACAGTTCTTTTGGTCAGGAATGAAGAAGGATGTTGTTGATTACATCTCTCGATGTATGGAATGTCAGAAGGTGAAGGCTGAGCATAGGCACCCAGTGGGTTTGCTGCAACCATTTCCAATCCCAGAGAAGAAATGGAAAGTGATCACCATGGATTTCATCACAGGATTACCCAGAATGAATAAGAAACATGATTCAATCATGGTGGTGGTTGACAAATTAGCAAATGATTCTCATTTTGTGCCTGTGAAGACAACGCATATAGTGGCTAATATTGCATAAATTTTCATGAAGGAAATTGCTAGGTTGCATGGGATACATAGGACAATCGTCTCAGATAGAGTTACAAAGTTTACCTCCAATTTTCGGAGGGAATTGTTTAAAGGATTTGGCACAAATATAAACTTTATCACAACATATCATCCCTAGATAGATGGGAAAACAGAGAGAGTCAATCGAATAATTGAACATATGCTAAGAATGTATGTGATGGATAAGACATCTAAGTGGGAGGATTACTTACACTTGGTTGAGTTTGCATATAATAATGGGTATCAAGAATCATTAAGAATGAGCCCATTTGAATCCTTGTATGATAGGAAATGTGATACTCTAGTAAGCCGGGACAACCCAGTAGATAGAGTGGTGCTTGGGCTGGAGTTTCTCAAGGACATGGAAGACCAAGTGGTTAAGATCAAGCAGAATTTAAAGGTATCTTAGGATAGATAGAAATTTTATGCAGACAAGAACATGACAGCTAGATAATTTAATGTAGGGGAGAATGTACTTTTGAAAGTGAAGCCCAAGAAAATCCCAAGAAAAGCTCTTTGAAATTGGGTAGTTATACAAAGCTGGCAACCAGATTTTGTGGTCCGTTTGAAATATTGGATAGAATAGGGCCAGTTGCATACATGCTTGCATTGACTGCTTCCATGAATGTGCATAAAGTGTTTCATGTATCTTTACTAAATAAATATGTATATGACCCTAACCATGTTATTGATTGGCATCTGATTCAGGTAGAGTCGGAGGGAGATTTTTAGGTTCATCCAGTGTGGGTATTGGACAAAAAAGTCAAAATGCTCTGGAATCAAGTTATAGAGCTGGTAAAAGTTCATTGCACCTACTATGGTCATGAAGATGCTACCTGGGAGCATGAAGATGCCATGCGGGCAGAGTACCTACATTTTTTTGAATAAATTTGAGATTTTGATCTCTATTTTGTATATGCACTGAGGATAGTGCCAAAATAAAGGGGAGGGGATGTAACACCCTAGATTTTGAACCCCCATTTTAAATAATGTATTGTTACAATGTTGAGAGGCCAGGGTGCCCAAACAATTATTAAAATTCCAGTGTGCCCAAGACATGTAATGTTTTTTATCATTATTAATAATAAATACATGGCTGGCTGCTAGACGGACAATGACTAGAGTTATAGGGGGCTATGATCCCACAAGAGAGGGGGATTGAGGGGATATGTGTTTATTCCTATGTTAATTACCCTTTTTTCCTAAGGGAGGGGATCTGTTACATGATCTTCTTGGGGAAGGCTAGGAGGTTCTTTATTCCTCACAAAGTTACTTAAAACCGCCTATGGTCTGATGGGGAGGTTTGATTGATGGCTTATTCATTGATTTTCCTATATGTTCATTCATTTCCCTCATGCAATTTCATGCACTCACTCACCCATTCATTGATACATCCTCATATGGGTCTTGTCTTGGGAAAGGGAACCAAACTGCTAAATATTAGCCACATGATACTTGGTTGTAATGGTTGATGGTGTAATCCATCCATGACTTGGGGCCTACATGTCTGAGATGCATTGGACTGTGCCCTATTTTGCTGACAACTGTGAGTCCTAAGAGTTCTAGCGTTGCTATTCTGGACCATCTATGCTGGAAGCCCTGGAAAAAGGAGAAGGACTACTTGAGGGACTGCGTGGCAGAGAAGGGTGGAGGTCCATTCTCTTGGGTGGAAGAGAGTTGGGTACTTGGATTGTTGTGGGTGTTGGGAAACCTGTGAGAGTTTGAGAGATGATTGGTTTGGAAAACCAAGTACACTTTGGAACTATCCTTGTGGATTCATAGCCCTGGCTCTGGGGTGACACTTTTTTTTATATTTGGAGCAGGGGTGTCTACGGTTGGGTGGAACGTCCTTGGTCTGCAGCCAGTTGGTGTCACCTTTTTATAAATATAAGTTCTCTTTGTTGTGATATTATTATCTGTGAATGAATGTATTTTGTTGTGTATTTTAATCATCGTTTAAATAAATCTTAGATTATGCATGCCTGCTAGATATTGTTGTGCATGTCGTTAAATCTTTTATCTTATGCATCCTTATTAAAAAAAAAAGGTACCTGTAAGAGTACGAAGTCCAAGGGTGGGCTTGAAGGTAGCATACCCCATCTTGTGGGTGGCTGGGTATGTTATAGGAAGAAATCAACCTATCATCTTCAAGATAATGGTGCAGTCAAATACTTTAATAAGACCTTTCACAAAGGACTTACAAAAAACTGTGAATCGACAAAGATGATTGGGATGATAAATTCCCTGTAGTACTTTGGGAATTGTTATAACCCTATATTTCATAGTATCACCTAGTGATTATAATTTCTTCCTCTAGTCATATTTTATTGTAAATAATGTTTTATTCTGCAAATGATTTACAAAAAGAAAAACAAAATAAAAGAAAAAGAACAAAAGAACAAAAGAAAAAGGAAAAGGAAAAGAAAGAAAAGGACAAAAATAGAAAAATGAAAAGAGGGCATAAAAAAGAAGAAGAGAAAATATAAAACCCCATGAAAGTAAACTTGGTTTGACTCATACTGTATAATCATGATCAAACCTTTTAAATTTATGTTGATAAGATTAGTGAATAAATTTGGTCAAATAGTTTAATCTTGGCCAAATTAGTTAGGTTAGAGTAATAATTAATCCAACAGTCTAAGATGGATTAATGTGCTAGTTTATTAGGTTATGAGTTAGGTTAGCATTGTTTATTTCAATAAAAATTGTAAAAGGAATATTAAAATACCTTTTATTTGAGTTAATTTGATGTTTTTTACCTTAGGAAATAATACCTTGGTGAAAAAATAAGAAAGGGTAATCCTAGCACTACCGACCACATGATTTTATCCTAAGTTCTATCAGGGATATGATTGTTTGTCGTGTTGCATCTAAAAGGCACACAACTTCCATCGGCAACATCAAGGAGTGCCCATATCAACGACTGACAGTACTTTTTGGACCTCCCCAACCTTTTTTCCTTTAAAGGTGGGGTGGGGGTCCAAAAAAGCGGTTTCCTCCGCGCGAGCCTTGTAAAAAATGTCACCCTCTCACCATTTCATACCTCCCCCCCACCCCCCACCCCCACTCAATTTCACTTAATGCCTACCCCCCTGCCCCCCCTCCTGAATCTTGCTTAACTGCCTACCCAATACTGCCCACCTCACTCTGCCACCATACCCCACTAACTCTTGTCACACGTCACAACCCACATACCTGTTGGCCAATCAATGCCTTCCCCATGACTGTTATTCACCCAGGCATAACCCCACACCATAACGAACACCTCTGTGCACTATTTAACCCTGTTTCTTCACAATTTTCATACTATTTGTAGATCCAGACATTGTCAACACCACACCAAATCCAGTTTTCGAGTCTGCTTCCACCAAGGTCCATTATCGACATCTTCCATTAATCCGGGTAACTACAGTCATCCATCAATTCAACTTCAAAACTCTGCTAGTCATGGATCCCAAAGACAAATCCACCAAGACATCTGAAAATCCATTTCTTCCCCCTCCCATTGACCTGGATCATGTTCCCTTGGCAGACAAAGACTACAAAATTTCAAATCCGAATTGTGAATTTGAATTCTTTGAATTACACTTCTGGATAAAGGATATTTTCTTGTATCAAAGTGATGAAATTAGACTCTGGGAGTCCAATTTTCCCCTGTACACGTTTCCCCAGACCTTCTATTTCCCAGAATTTTCCCTTAAGTGTCAAGCCCATTATTTTCCTGGCCAAAGTGCCATTATTTCCTCTTCTGGTGAAACCTTGTTCACCATTACCCCTGAAGCCATCAATCAGATGTTATAGATTCCAGGAATTGACTCTACAATCCCATTCTCTATCGAAGTTCTGAATGAATTCTATTGAAAACTCTCTTTCCCCCAAAGAGCCCAGATTTTTGAAATATTTCTGCCAGAAGATGCTCAGTTGCCTAAGAAAAACCCTCCCTATCCATCTTCAATTTTCTTTGTCAGGGAAAACCAAATTATTTCTACCGTTTGTTACCTGTTGGGATATTTTTCAAATGAATGAGTAGATGAAGCTATCTTAGGTTTTCTATCCATTTTCTCCATAGAAGAAAAGGCTAGAGTCTAGTTTGATTTTAGTCAGTTTTTGGCTGACAACATACATGGGCAGTTTTTCAAATTCTCAACAAAAGGAATGTTCAATTATTCCTCAGTGATGGTGTACCTATTCTTGTTCTTTCGATCAGATAGATTCTCACGTTCTCTCCAAAAATTGGAACAGGAAGGAAACCCTCAATTAGTGACTTCATGGACCTCACTAGTGAGGAAAAATTCCACAGAGTTCATCTTTAAAGATTCCATTGATCAACTTTATCATCCAGTGGACCAAATGAACAAGCATAGGAAAATAAGGGAGATGATATTCTCCACTCTAACAAACACCTCACTGAATGCTTCAAAATTGAAGGTGTCTCTGAATAACATCGAATCCCAATTGAAGTTGGAGAAGATATCATCTTTGGCCAAAGACAATAAGATAAAATCCCTAGAAGAGTTGGTGCTAAAGATTGGATATGACCCATAGAATGTCAAGCCAGCTGAAGAATTATTGAAGAAGAAAAATGTTGATATAGCCTCCTTGAGAAAGAAACTGAAGCTTCCAGCCACTGAGGATTCAAAAGAAAAGGAGATGGCTGAAACTAAAGACCATAAAGAGGAGATACTCAAGCTAATCATGGAGCAAAATGCATAGATAAGAGATATGGAGGCTGAGTTGGAAAAATTGATCAAAGAGAAAGAACAGAGTGTGCAGATGGCTATTATTCCACTGGAATCAGTCCCTCTAATAGGGGTTAGGACAATAGAAGAAACTACAACAACATAGATTCCATCAGCCATCCCAGTGCAAGTTTTAGATGCTTCTGAGAAGATTGAGAATTCTATGGAATACGTGTCCCTTCAAGGGGAGGAGAATAAAAAGTTGCAAGAAGTAAAAATCCTCCAAGACCTGAATTCTATGTTCTAGTCCAGCTATCACGTAGAAATGCATAAATCTCAAAGACTCAGCCAACAACTATAGCAGCTGCAGAAAGAGGCTGTCATGGCCAAGACATTATCTAAGGCCAAGGAAAACATCTTTATGGATATCAACAAATCTATGGAAGAAATATGGCCATTCATACAAATCATATTTGAACAACATGAACTGGTACAAAAGGCTAGAGAAGCAATTTGGAAAATAAGAGAAGAGATAGGATAAATACCTACAGAGACCACTGAGCTCATCAGATTCCTAAACTCCAAAAACAAGCAGGAGTTAGAAGCATTGGAAATTGAAGACAAGACATAGACCATCCTTGAGGTCAAGAAGGTCTTGACCAATAAAGGATTGATGTTGCAGCTAGAGGAGAAGGCTCAGGTTCTAGACATTGGAGTTCATATATTTTTCAACAAGATTGAAGTACTACACAAGAAGGGCCTCCCTAGACTTCTAGTAATAAATGACAAGCTCATCACTCTATCATATTACAAGCATAAGATCAGTACAGTGCAAAATGATGGTTCCAAATTTGTAGGTATATAGGGAAGCATTACTAGCAAGGATTTCCTAAAAACATTATAGTTGGACCTGAGCATCCAACATGAGATAAAACATATTTTCATCACAAAGCCCACTTTTTCCAAGTATACTGAGATGGACGAGATATATAGAAAATTACTCAAGGTTTCCATCCCTAGTAAAAAGAGATGGGAAGATTTGTGTTCTTTGCTTGAGTAAAAGTGATTTGGAGTTTTGAGTCAGCATAGAGAAGGAAATCAATTCAAAGTGATGAATCATCAACTACTTGTAAAAAATTAGTACCAAGGATCCAAATAGATCAACATAATTCCTATATTTTGTAATATGAGATCTAGTTAGTTATATTTTTTCTCCATAATATCCTAGTCATTTATGACAGGATCTGATGTAAATTATTGTATAAATACTTCTTCCTTCAAAGTATTGAGGGTTGAGTTTTGCACCTAGGAGCTATTGTGTAATCTTTTCAAAAGGATCAACCAGTAATAAAACATGTTATTCACATGATTCTTGTGTCAGATTGTTGGTGATGCCTCTCCTTCTTTGTTGAATGTCTTCTTATTCTCCATGATCATTTATGTATTTCAGATTCAAATCATTAAAAGGAAGTCAATAGAACATAATTTATCTTGCATACTTTGTCTCTGGTCTTTTAATGGTCTATATGTTTTTCATCTGATATTGAGTAATGGAATTCTTAACTTCTCCTTTGCTTGGTGGACTTTATCATCTTTTATCTCTTATCCATCTCATTTAATCTTAATAGATCCAATATTTTTACTACCCTTCCCTGTGAAGAAACCTCATAAAAAGCTAAATCTAATTCTCATATTTAATACAGACCCCATAGCACAATGAAAATTTGATGCATTATTTCAGCCAACTTTTACAAAAAAACAAACAAATTCAGACTGTCATAACTAGCCTAATATCTAAAAACTTAAAAAAATTTAAATCTTACAGAGAGATCCCTCTTTGAAACTGGCAAGGCTAGATCCCAGTTTCAAAAGTTGTTTTGATAGTTACCTCTGTCAATTTCTTCTACCCTTGACAACCTTTGGGAATTATAGAGTGATAACATAGTGGCGACCATACTGGGGACTGAACAAATTTTCCAACTTTATAAATTTTCTTCCCTAGATAAGAAAACTTTATTTATGAAGATAAAAGATATAAATTTCAAGAGATAAATGTTCAGAGGTTGTTAAAATTTGTAAATAATTAGTTAGGTTTTTAAAGGTTTAAGTTATGTCTCCAAAAATAATTCATACTAGATCTCACCCTGATCCAGAACCTGTAATAGTAGTAGATAATCCAAAAAAATTAATTAGAAAAAGAAGTACAACGGAAATTCAAGGGAGTAGTAGTCCTCTTCCTAGGGCCACATCTCTTCCAGAGCAGCTTGTCACAATTCAAGACATCTAGTTTGATCTAGATTTTGATCATAGCCTTTTCAAAACCAAATCTGATAGCTTTATGGATGAAACAGTCCTAGATCAAACCATCCTTAAACCTAGAACCCCTGAAAGAAAATCTCCTGAAGTTGATATCGATCAACAAATCCTTCAAGATTTTGAGAAATTACAAGGTCTATCATTAGACTTTGATCAAGCTCTACACAAATCCTAGATTCAACAATCTATTGAACTTTCTTGCCTTTCTATCTATGCAACTTCTATTAACCCTCAAGAAACTCATTCTATATCTCCCAACCCTACTTCTTCCACATCTTCTATCACTTCTCCAACGGTTATACAAGTTATAATCCAACCTACTACAGGATTTTTTGTTAACCAACCTCCTCCACCAATCATTGTAGCAAGATATTCTCACCTTGTTTTGTCTACTTCCTTACACAACATGCCCCAAGATTATCAAATTAGGGTTCCTCAATTTGATGGCACTGGAAGCCTGAATTCACAACATCATGTGGACAAAATAAATGACTTCTTTGATTTATAGGAAGTGGATGAGGCATATGTCCAAATGAGACTATTTTCACAAATTTTATCTCATGATGTTAAGAAATGGTTCAAATCATTACCATCTTCTAGCATTGTTGATATCTCTTCCTTTCACTAGTATTTTCTCAGTAGATGGGAAATAAAGAAAAGCCCACTCCAAATTTTATCTGAATATGAAAGCATCAGAAGAAACCAAGGGGAAAGTGTACATGACTATTGCACTCGTTTCAACAATATCTATAATGCAATTCCTACTAACATTAAACCTCCTCAAGGATTAGCTTTGATTAATTTCCCTGATGGTTTTGATGATGACATGTCGTACCAACTGAGAGAAATAAAACATGCAACTCTGGAAGATATGAAAACATGTGTTGTAAGTGTTGAAGCAAATCTATTGGTGAGGAGAGATAGGAAAAGAATAGAAAGGAGAGTAACAATTAAGGAAGAACCATCCAATTCCATTGCATATTAAGATAGATTTATTAGTTATAACTATGGAAATAATGATGGAAATATTAGAAATCATTGTCAGGAACCCACCTAGAGAAAATCAACCTGCCCCTCAAATCCAAAATCCTAATTTCAGGAGAAATCCTCCTCAGATCAGAAAAAGAGAACCTAGAGAACAAAGAGAATAGAGAGGTCTTGATCAACAGATTAGGCCACCTTTTCAGGAAAACTATGTTGATGATGGGGAAGCAATTATTGAGGGATTAGATGACATTCACATAAATATTATGGGAGTAAATGACAATGATTCCATCTTTCTTACTCAAGAAGAACATGACATTTTCCTCCTTTCAAAGACTGAATTAGATGCGGAAGAATCAGAACAACAAGCTTTTGAAAACACAATAATGGAAGTTCATAGGAAATACAACTTGAGAAGTAAAAAGTCTAATGATAATCCAACCAATAGAGATTTTGAAATTAAGAAAACCTCTGATACTCTTGCCAAGAAAGTTCTTGAAAAGAAAAGCTCAGAGGTACCTACAAAAAGAACACCTGACTCTGTACCAAAGAAAAATCAAACCGAGGTTTACTCCACCAGTCAACCCAATCCTACTACACAGAATAATGTGGCTGAGAAATCAGATTTTCAAAATCAAAACAATCAAAATAGAACTCCTACCACATTTAGTCTATAAAGTGAATTGGATAAACTTAAAATACCTATACCTATGTCATAATTGATGAAAAATAATGCTTATAGATCACAAGTGATCAAATCCTTGAACATAGAACCAGGAGTAGGTACAAACACATTAAACATTGCCGATGATCAACCAGAGATGTTGTTTGGGCCTGAAGTTGAGGGGAAAGTTGAAGGTGGTTATGTTCCTCCTTTTTACAACAGTTTAAATATTCATGATGAGACATAGCACAATGCCATGCTAGATTACAGTGCTTCTCACAACCTTATGCCCAAGGCTATGATGGATAAATTAGGGCTTGATATCACCAAGCCTTACAAGGACTTATCATTCTTTGATTCAAGAAACGTTAAATGCATAGGCCTGATCAAAGACTTGTGTATTACCTTGGAACAAATACTAGCCAAAAGCATGGTAATGGACATTGTTGTTGCAGATATACCTCCAAAGTATGACATGTTTTTATCTCGATCATGGGGAGATAAATTACAGGTTACCCTACAAATGGGCATTTCCTATGCCACCATCCCTTTATTTGGTCAACAGAGAATATTGTACAAGGAGACATTGATGAAATACATGGCTAGTATTCAAGAGAAACCACACAACTACCCTTTATACTCTGTTCATTATAATATAGAATCTTTTATTTTATATAATGATGGTGACATGGAAAGTTAAGTTGCACAATTGGAAGATGATGTGTATAACTTGTAGGAAAGAAAAGAAACCCCTGAAGAAGATAAAACAATGACAACACAAACTGATGAACCAGTAGAACCTCTTTGGAGTTTAGATTTTGATGGTGCTGTCAATAAAGAAGGATTTGGAGCTGGAGTGTGGATGTTTAATTCAAAAAAAACATATTCAGAGAGCCATTATTATAAATTAAATTTTCAGTGTACCAACAATGTAGTTGAGTATGAAGCATTAATGCTTGGTCTAAAATTGTTTAAAAATCTTGGTGCCAAAAGAATTTCAGTGGGAGGTGATTCTGAACTTATCATAAAATAGATCAAATGTGAGTACTCTTCCAAACACCCAAGACTAAGGGCCTATAGAAATGTTATTTTTTATTTCTTGCAATGTTTTATTGAATATGATTTGCAGGTAATTCCTAGAGGCCAAAACATACTTGTTGATGGACTAGCTACTTCAGCAGCCACTTGTAAAATACCATTTCACCCTAATCGCAAATACACAGTTGAGGTGAAATGAAGACCTGTTGTCCCAGACAAGATCAAGTATTGACAATTTTTTGGTAATGATGAATAGATGGATGATTTCCTGCAATCCAAAAATGAATATGAATGTGAAAACATTGATGTAGATAGTGATAATGAAAGTGTAAATAAAACAGATTTAGAAGAAATAAATGAAAACGAAGAAAATTCATATTTTTTTCTATTAAAGGATAACATTCTGCCTAGAGGGTTAGTCCCATTGGAAGAACTAATTGATTTCAATGATGTAGCCAAAAAACCAAAAATTGAACCTACTAGAAAATATTTTGAGGACTATAATATAGGGACTGATAAGGAACCAAAAATGATTAAATTGTCCAAATCTTTACCTTCTACTAAAAAACAGAAGTATATAGAATTGTTCAAATAATTTGTAGATGTTTTTGCATGCAACTATGAAGACTTGAAATCCTCTTATACTAGCACTATACAACACAAAATTCCCATAAAGTAAGATCATAATATTTTCAAACAAAAACTTAGGAGAATTAACCCCAAGTTGATGCCTCTAATTGAAAAGGAAATAAAGAAAATGTATCATGCTAAAATCATTGTCCCGTTAAGGTTCTCAAAATGGGTTTCCAATTTAGTTCCTACCAGAAAAAAGAGTGGAGAAATAAGACTCTGTAATGATTTCAGAAACCTGAATAAAGTATCGCTTAAAGACAACTATTCATTGCCCAAAATGGATCATATTTTACAAAAGGTTGTTGGATACAGTAGAATTTATTTGTTAGATGGATTTTTTGGCTACAACCAAGTCTTAGTCCACCCTGATGACCAAGATTAAACAATGTTCACTACACCTTGGGGAAATTTCATGTATGTGAAAATGCCTTTTGGTATAATGAATGTTGGGGACACATTTCAGAGAGCAATGGACATTTATTTTGTGGATGAACTTGGAAGATTCATTGTCATATACCTGGATGACATAACTATTTTTTCAAAAACAGATGAAGAGCACTTACTCCACCTTAGAAAAGGTTTTGAAAAATGTAGGAAATTCAAAATCTCACTAAATCCCAAGGAAAAATTGTTTTGTTTAGAGGAAGGTAAACTGTTAGGACACATCATTCCTAAATATGGAATCAAAATAGATCCTAGCATAATTGAAGACATTCAGAAAATAGAACATCCAAGAAACACAAAAGAGTTGCAGTCTTACATAGGAAAAATAAACATTCTGAGAAGATTTATCCCTAACTTGGTAGAACATCTCAGAAACATAACCAATATGTTGAAAAAAGACACAAAAATAAAATGGACCATAGAAGAAAAGAATTCCTTTGATCAGGTGAAACATGCCTTGACACAATCCCTTGTACGTATCAGTCCTGATTATACCAAATATTTTCTCCTATTTTCTTTTTCCTCTGAGCATACCATTGCAGTAGTCCTTTTATAGAAGAACAATGAAGGCCATGAAAAATCGATAACATTCTTCAGTAAATCCCTGAGAGATGTTGCAATGAATTACAACATCATGGAGAAACATGCTTTTTCTTTGGTGAAAGAAATTAAAGATTTCAGAGTATATATTCCCCACTCACATATCATTTCTTATGTCCCTAATGTTGTGGTGAAAGATATTCTGACTCAATACAACCCAAATGGAAGAAGAGGTAAATGGATTGTTGTGATCCTTGAGTATGATATTGAGACAACCAAGCTTATAAAGGGTTAGGGATTAGCCAAACTAATGGCCGAGTCAAATTTTCATGCTTTGGATATTAATTTTCTAGATGTAGTTGATGAACAAGAAGAGCAGGCGACTCCACAAGTTAAAGAGGTTTTCTCAAACTCTCCCCGATATGCAGACCTTATTTTTTTTTACATCATCTACACGTTCCTCCTGGTTTGACTAAAACTAAAGCTATATTTTTGAAACTTAAAGTTATGAAATATTTCATTATGGAAATATCTATTGGAAAGATATTGGAGGTATTCTACTAAATTGTTTGTTGAAAGATGAAGATGACAAAGCTTTGCAGGAATTCCATGAAGGATACTGTGGTGGAAATTTGAATTGGAATACCATTTCCAATAAAATTCTTAGAGCTAGTTTCCATTGGCTAACCTTATTTGCATATGTCCACAAGAAAGTGACTTCTTGTCATAAATTCCATATCTTTGAAGGAAAAAGGAAATTTTTTCCTTTACCATTGAAGCCAATTTTAGTTGAAGCTCCATTTCAATAGTGGGGTTTAGATTTCATTGGAGAAATCCATTCACCTTCATCGGGATAGCACAAGTGGATTCTCAGAGCCATTGATTATTTCACCAAGTGGATTGAATTTGTACCCACCAGGCAAGCCACTGATGCTGTGATCATAATTTTTTTCGAAACTAACATTATTTCTAGATTTGGATGCCACAGGAGTTTGTGTTTCATCATCGCAAGTGATAGGCTGAGGTAGGGTCTAAGTGGCTCATTCCACAAGAGTATGGGTGATAATCTTTCTAGGAGGGGTATATTCATCAATATACAGTGTTTGTACAACTTTACTAATAAAAATAGGGGCTTCAGATGTAGCAGTTGTTGTAGGCCAGGGTTCATTTTGAATTTTGGAAGGCCCTACTGGTTCTTCTGTAACAACATGGTTTTCTTCTTTGACTACAAAAGTTGTAGGTGAAGGGGAAGCTCCAGGCATTGTAATTTGAGTTACTTTGTAGCCTGCTTGATAATAAATGTCCCCACATTGACTGCACATATACTCTCTACACTGATTCTCTTTTGTGTTTTCCTCTGTCATGGTCGCTATGTGATCTAGGGTATACAATTTAAGTTCCTTGTTGTAGGATTCCTTTACCATTACTAGCTCTTGCTTATAGGCTTCCAGTTCAGACCTTAGGAACTCATTTTCTTGTAAGACAGAGGCCATTGTTGATTTTGGTTGTTGATATTTCATGGGTGTATTAAGAGGGGTGACTGGTTCTTGTGTAACAGTCACAGTCGCAATAGCTGGTTCTTGTGGAGCAACTATAGGATCAACAGATGATTCTTGTGTTTCAGCTTCTTGATGTAGAGAAAGTAGTGTTGCGACAACCTGGGCATCTGATTCCTATATTTCGGGAACAACATCAACAGTTGGTTCTTGTGTTTCAGCTGTAGCTAGTTCTTGTGTAACAACTACTGAATGAGTAGCTGGTTCTTATGTTTCAGCTACTGGTTGAGTAGTTGGTTCTTTTGTTTTAGCTACATGATTTAAAGAGAATGATGTCGTAGTACCTTAGGCCTCTAGTTCTTGTGTTTCAGTGCCCATGGGTGGAATAGGTAAAAATTTTGGAATTTGGGAGAGTGGAGGTGTACGGACTTTTAGCAAGATGGGTTGGGGGTTTAGGGAAGTGGCAGTAGTGGCTACTCTTGTTGAGGTCCTCGTTCATTTTATTTGTAAAAAGGAGGGAAAAGGAGGAATTTGCTTCTTTCTTTTGCGTGTGGGTTTTTCCTCAGTGATGGGGTGGGGAGGGTTATCAGGTTTATCTAGTTCAGAATCATCGCTAAGGATATGAACAATAGGAGTAGATGATTTTGGTAAGTTGTGGGGTGGGCTTGGTATGGTAGGAGGGTTAATTGGGTCAATTGGGTCTGTAGGTGGATTAATAGGTATTTCCGGAGGCTCTAGAAGGCTTTGTGGTTGCTGTTCCTAAGGATTTTCAGGATGTTCAACAGCTTCTTGAGGGTCTATGGGTGGATTGTTTAGGGGAGGGTTTTGTTGGGAAAAACCCTTTTGGATGAGTAGTTGAGCGAGATGGTGATGGGTGAGGGAAAGAGAGGTATTTTTAGCCTTTTTAAAATAATGCGACATATTTCTAAGACATCCGAGCAGATAGTAGGAAATATTCACCAATCTAGCATGTCGTAAATGAGATAACAAGACAAAATCGTACTGGTAGACTACCTGGTATTGGCCTTCACAAGTGAGGTAGTGCTTGACAAACTCTATAACTTTCGGCCAAGGAGGCGGCAATGAGCTAAGTCGAACACCCTGGCCTTTAGGCTCAACTTGTTCTCCTGGCAAGAGAAAATCCTGTTGGGCATTAAGGATAATGTGTTTGCGACTGAACCAACGAATGCCAGTGACAGGAAGACCCGAAACATGTGTTATATCATCCTCTGTGACTGGAATCTGAACCCCTTGAACAATGGAATGATCTTCTTGAAGATTTCGAGCAAATTGAAGAACCTGTTCTTGATCAAATCCCTGGAGCCTCTGAAAATAACCCAGCCAGCTTGCCTGCAGAAAACATTGATAGACTTTTGGATACAATTCTAACAGGGCTATCGTGGCAGGTTCATATCGTATAACAGGGCCTCCCATAACTAACAACTCAGTAAAATGCATAGTCAGAGAGTCAAGTAACCGCTTCTAAGCAGAGTAAGTTTTGTGGGTGAAGGCATGCAAATGGTGGTGAAAACAAATGAAATGATGGGTAAAAAGGAATGATGGTAGTTAGTTTGTGTGAAATGATGGCATAAGATTTCAATATTCCCTCCCCCCCAAGTATAGATAAAATAATGACTTTAAGTGAATGATAATAATGATTTGGGATCTTCTCATTAGCCATAGTTCAATTGTATTTACATATAAAGTTTACATACCTCATCTTTACCTTTGATTCATACTTCAAAAAAATATAGTGCCTATCCATAATAGTTCTGCAGTAACCATGGGAGAGACTTTGTATTTATTAGAGAAATTGTATCAATGGTTTGTTTAATTATGAGAGAGGTCCGTGAAAGGACAAAATGTAGTATGAAAATAGGAGAATTGAGAACGAAAGAGCTGAAGCAGATGTTTTTATTGAACAGGAATGCTGAGAAAGTGATGTTTCAGCAACAGGAAAAGAATAGAAAAATGTTTGTTGAAGATGATGTTTTAACAATGGAAAATATTGCTGAAGAAATGGTGTTTCAGTAGTGGCGAAATATTGCTGAGTAGTGGTGTTTCAACAATGGGAAAAAAAATGAAATATTGTTGAACAGTGGTGTTTCAGTAATGGGAAAAAGGGTGAAATATTGTTGAACAGTGGTGTTTCAGCAATGGGGAAGATGGGAAAAATGAGGAAAATGTTGCTGGAAAGTGATGTTTCAGCAATGGGAAAAAGGGCAAAATATTGTTGAACAGTGGTGTTTCGGCAATGGAGAAAAAGGGCGAAATATTGATGAACAATGGTGTTTCAACAATGGAGAAAAAGGGCAAAATATTGTTGAACAATGGTGTTTCGGCAATGGAGAAGATGGGGAAAATGTGGAAAATGTTGTTGAAGAGTGGATTAAAGAAAGAGGGAGCAGGGCTTCACAAAATGAAGCTTGGATATTCTTGAAGTAAGATCGTCCTTTCTTTGTAGGCCTTTTCTTTGATCGAGAATCTGCAAAAGAATCAATTGTAACATGACATTCCTTAACAGGGATTATTAGTAAAAGAAATTTAATCTAATACTAAAGGAATTAAATTCAGAAAAATTAATTGCAATGAGGGGTAGGAGGCTCCTTTAAAAAGAGATAATGTGAGTCTGCCACACATGTGGCCTTAAAATATTCTTTGGAAATGGGGTGCTGGTACAGACGGAGCCGATGACCATTCACTAATAATGGTGTTTTAGAGTCATCAATTGTGAGGAGACTTACTGTTCCATTGGGGAAAACAGTGTCCACTTCGTAAGGTCCAAGCCATATTGTACGTAGTTTCCCTTGAAATTCTTTAAA
This sequence comes from Picea engelmannii, assembly GCA_009831015.1. Classification (NCBI taxonomy): domain Eukaryota; kingdom Viridiplantae; phylum Streptophyta; class Pinopsida; order Pinales; family Pinaceae; genus Picea; species Picea engelmannii. The sequence continues at coordinate 158,266 of ML821155.1, forward strand.
CCAAGAATCATACAGTAAAGCCCAGTTACCTTTTTGGAATTGCTTATGTTTGATGGTTTTGTCATGCCATTTTGATCTTTGTTGTTGAATCATAGTTGTTTGATGAATGACATCTAGTCTTTTTTCATCCAATTCATTAAGCTGTTGCAACCTAGCTGTCTGTGCATCGGTCAAATCAAGGTTGACAGCTAAAGCAGTCCTTAAGGTTTTGATTTCAAATTCCACAGGAAAGACGACACTTTTTCCATAAACTAATTCATAGGGAGAGAATCCTGTAGTATTTCTCCAGGTAGTTTTGTAAACCCATAATGCTTCAGGGAGCCTATGAGACCAATCCTTTCTGTTTTCCTTCACTGTTTTTGTGAGAATGGCTTCTATTACTTTGTTTGTGCTTTCCACCTGTCCATTGGCTTGGGGGTGGTATGTAGTCATTCTATGATGAATATGATATTTTTGAAGGGTTGATTTAAAGCCATGAGAAGTGAAATGAGGTCCTCCATCTGTGACTAATTCTCTAGGCACTCCAAATTTGATAAAGATATCTTCAAATAAAAAATCTAGAACCGCTTATTCTGTAGCTCTATGGAGTGCTTTAGCCTCCACCCATTTGGTCATATAATTTGTGCAGACCACTATATAAACTTTTTGGTTGGATGGAGAGTTAATGGGTCCTACAAAGTCTAAGGTCCATTTTTCAAATGGTTCAAGTACTACCTGGGGATTTAATGGAATTTCATCTCTATGATTAGGTTGAACCATTCTTTGATAGCTATCATAGGCTCAAACATATTTCTTTGTATCTTTAAAAAGTGAGGGCCAATAATAACCCATCCTGAGAATTTTATGTGTTGTTCTCTTATCAGCAAAATGCCCTCCACAAGGGTCATCATGACAAGATTTTAGTAAATCATAAACCTCATCTTCTCTAATGCATCTTCAGATTTCTTGATCAAGTCCTGTGTGGAAAAGACACCCACTTATCCAGCTATACTAAGTACTTTGTTGAATAATTCTTCTTTTCTCTCGGTGGGATAGGTGTGGTGGTAACTTCGCTGCAACCAGGTAGTTAGCGATGTCTTCATACCATGGTGAGTGAGAATATACTGCAAATAGATATTCATCAGGAAATGAATCATCTACTGGAGAATTATCATCAGGTGTTAAACGAGAAAGGAAATCAGCAACTACATTTTCTTTTCCCGGTCTATCTACAATTGTAATATCAAATTCTTGTAATAATAGTAACCATCTAGTGACTCGAGCATTTGTGATAGGTTTATTCATTAAATATTTGATAGTTGAGTGATCGGTATGGAAAAAAGTAGAATAGCCAGTGATGTAATGTCGAAATTTATTAATAGCATAGATAACTGCTAAAAATTCCTTTTCAGTAACTGTATAGTTAAGTTCAGCCAGACTCATATTCTTGCTAATAAAATAGATGGCATAAGGGAGATGATTTTCTTCTTGTCCCAAGACAGCTCCTATTGCAGTATCTGAAGCATCAGAGAATATATGAAAGGGAAGTGTCCAATTAGGTCCTCTTAGAATAGGAGCTGTAGATAACTGATGTTTGAGTGCATCAAATGCTTCCTGGCAAAGAGTAGTCCACTTGAATTCAAAATTTTTCATAAGTAACATGAACAAAGGAGAAGCCATTTTGGAAAAAAAAATGATAAATCTTCTATAGTATCCAGCATGTCCTAAAAAACTTCTCACATTTGTTTGGGTTTTAGGAATAGGAAGGTCTTTAATGACTTGTATCTTGGATGGATCTACCTGAATTCCTTGAGATGAGATAAAATGTCCAAGTACCACAACTTCACTCATCATCATATGACATTTTTTGGTGCTTAAGAAGAGGTGGGCTTGTATACATCGGTTAAATACTTTCTCAAGATTTTGTAGTGCTTCGTCAAAAGAGACACCATAACGGGTAAAATCATCCATAAAAATTTCCATAGAGTCATTAAGCATATCAGAAAAGATTCCTATAACTGCTCTTTAAAAGGTTGTCGGTGCATTACATAGTCCGAATGGGAGGACTCTATAAGAAAAAGTTCCCCAGGGGCTAGTAAAAGTGGTCTTATCTTGGTCTTGGGGTGCAATTTTGATCTAGTTATATCCACTGAAACCATCTAAGAAAGAGAAGAATTTCTTCCCTGACAAATTATCTAACACCTGATCAATGAATGGAAATGGAAAGTGATCTTTTTGAGTGCCTTTATTTAAGGCTCTATAATCTACACACACTCTCCATTTCCCATTTTTTTAGGAACTATTACCAATGGGGAAACCCATTCACTGTCAGATATAGGATATATAAACCCTACATTAAGCAATTTTTGAAGTTCTTCTTTAAGAATTTCTCGTAAATTAGGGTTCATTTGTCGTTGAGGTTGGCAGATCGGTCGAAAATCTTCCTTGATATAGATACGATGAGTGCATAATTCAGAAGAGATTCCCTTCATATCTGTATAGTCCCGTGTGAATGCTTCCTTATGTTCAAGAAGTAACTTCATTAATCGCTGTGTTTCGGCAACTGTCAAGTTTGGGTTTATGTTTAGTGTTTTGCCAGGTTCAATTTCTACTGGTATACTTTTAGAAGAGATGGTAGCTGATGTTTGAGGTGGGTCTTCAGAGTTAAGGTTTTCCTGGGTATCTGAATCCAAAAGTGAAGTGAGTTGATTATGTGTTTCTGGAGTCACAGAGGAGGGTTCACAAAGAAAATTATTAATTACTTCATCCTCAGTGACATCTTTAAGGCTTAAGGCTTGTCCGATAGTCAAGATAGGTTGAGTAGTTTGATCGTCAAAATCCACTCGTAAGTAATTGTCATTATTAATCAAGGGTGTAGTGTGAGGGTAGAGGGTAAGATGTTTGGTATCATATCCATTGGAAATTGTCATTGAACCAGATCTGCAACTGATAAAGGCATCTACTGTGGCTAGCCAAGGTCTACCCAAAATTAGAGGATGACCCCCCAACTTTGTTTTAGGTTGTAATACCACAAAGTCG
>ML821156.1:0-32125 GCA_009831015.1 Picea engelmannii
CGGACCTTCAAGATCTTCCTAGGGATGATCAATCCCTTATGATATAAAATCCTAACAGAGCTACCCGCTGTTGGTCAGGATACCATAGTATCATCAACATCACTCCCCCTTTCGAGGGAGGTCCTTTTGGACAACACCAATCTTATCTCAAAAGTACTCAAACTTCACACAAGATAGAGGCTTGGTCAACACATCTGCAACCTGCTCATCTATGCCAACATATTGGAGCTTAACAACTCCCCTCTACACCATATCACGAATGTAGTGGTACCAGATTTCTATGTGCTTCGACTTATCATGGAACATTGGATTGTCCATCATCTTTATACAACTCTGGTTATCACATAGAATCACAGTGGCTTCCATCTCTAGATTGAATATACATGTCAATAACTTCCGAAGCCATATGGATTCACAATTGGCGGAACATGCTGCAATGTACTCCACTTCTGCCATGTTGAGAGCAATACTGGATTGCTCCCTGCTTTTCCATGAAGTCATGGCTGACCCCAAACTGAAACAACATCTTGAAGTGCTCTTTCTGTCTGAAGCACTTCCAACCCAATTTGAATCAGTATAACCATACCGTCTGAAGTCATGATCTCCAGTATAACAGAGACCATAATCCAACATACCCTTAAGGTACCTCATCACATGCTTTGCAACTACAAGGTGAACACGTCTGGGTTCCACCAGATACTGATTCAAGGTGTTCACATCAAAGCATATATATGGTCTAGTATTTGTCAGATACATCAATGATCCAATAATCTGTCTGTATAGAGTAGCATCAACCAACTTTGACGAAGTATCAACCATGAGCTTCAAATTCGTTTCCATGGGTGTGTTCATGGATTTACATTCCAACATGTCAAATCTCTTCAGTATTTCAACTGCATACTTCCCTTGGTTAATGAAGATCTTCTCTGGGCTCTGCCAAACTTCAAGACCTAAGAAATAATGCATCGGGCCTAGGTTTTTCATCTTAAATTCTGCAGCGAGCTTCTTTTTGCAATTTGTGATGAGCTTTTCTTCTCCTGTCAAGAATAAATCATCCACATATAGTAGCAATATAATTGGCTCATCATTCATAACCTTGAAGTAAAGGTTAGGATCAACTTACACTTGGTAAAGCCCAAGCTTGTCAGGAAACTATCAATTCTGCCATACCAAGCTCTAGGAGCTTGCTTCAACCCGTACATAGCTTTCTTCAACCTGTAGACATGAGTCTTTCTATCTTCAACTTCAAACCCTTTTGGTTTTTCTATATACACTTCTTCTTCAATAACCCCATTTAAGAAAGCTATTTTCACATCAATCTGGTGCAACTTCCACTTCATTTTTGCTGCAAGAGCTATGATGGTCCTGATAGAAGTGTATTTGGCTATAGGAGCATATGTTTCTTCATAGTCAATACCTTCCTTTTGAGAAAATCCATGAGCCACAAATCTTGCCTTATGTTTTTCAATGCTTCCATCTGCTGCATGTTTTATTTTGTATATCCACTTGGAAGATACCACATCTTTGTTCTTTGTTCTTGGAACCACTTCCCATACATCATTATTCATAATGGACTGGTATTCTTCTGTCATGGCGTCCATCCATTCTTTCTTATGAATGACTTATTCAAAACAAGTAGGTTCGTTCTCTATGAGATCACACATCAAGGCCATATAGTTGGAGAATGACTTAGGTTTCTTTCTTTATCTCATGGTTCCTTCTGGGGCACCATACTTCTCTGCATCTTGAATAATTTCTTTCGCCCAAGTTGGATTTCTCTTGTGGAGATCATCATTTGGGGAGGTTCTTGAGATTCTATCATATCATGATCTTTTGGAATCTCATCATTAGGGGTAATTGTAACTTCCTTCACGGGTTCTGCAACTCTGGGAGCTACAAGTTCTTCTTCAAGATGGAATTTCCTTGATATTTTGAGTGCTACATCTTCATCAAAGGTTACATCTCTGCTGATCTCAATATGTTGGTAACCTGGTATGTAAATTATGAAGGCCTTAGAGACCTCACATTATCCAACAAATATTCCCTTATTTCCTAAAAGATCCAACTTAGTTCTCTTTTCTTTTGGAATGTGTACAAATACTGAAAAACCAAATATTTTGAGATGGCTTACTTTTGGCTTCTTTCTGGTGAACATTTCTTCCGGAGTTTTGAATCCAAGTGCACTATGGGATAATCTGTTTTGGACATATACTGTTGTTCTTGCTGCTTCATCCCATAAGTGCATTCGAATATCTTGATAGTGAATCATAGTCTTTACTACTTCCATAATCGTTCTATTCTTTCTTTCAACTACACAATTTTGTTGAGGATTATAGGGAGTGGTGAGCTCCCTCTTAATTCCGGCATCTTTGCAAAAGCTTCCAAATTCATTTGAAGTGTACTCTCCTCCATTGTCTGACCTGAGTATCTTGATTTTCCTTTCGGAGAGGTTTTATACCAAGGCTTTGAATTCTTTGAACTTTCCAAGTAATTCAACTTTTGACTTCAAGAAATAAACCCAAATCTTATGAGAGTAATCATCAATAAAATATACATACTATACATACCCTCTTAGAGAGGTTGATGGCATTGGACTACATACATCTAAGTGGACAAGTTCCAAAATTCCTTCTGCTTTAATGTCGCTCTTTGGAAAATGATTCTTTATGTTCTTTCCTTGTGCACATCCCTTGCATACACCTTCATGATCAACATTTAGTTCTGGTAAATCTGTAACTACCTTGCTTACATATGGTAGGGATTTGTAGTTGATGTGAGCTAGTCTTTTATGCCAAAGTTCATAAGGACTTTCAGTAGAGTGAGTCGAGGCTACATCTGAGTGATTCTTTAACTTGTACAAACCACCTTCTTCTATTCCAATAACAACTGCATCTTCTATAGTTTTTCCTTTAGACCACATAATAACTTTACCATCTATGAATGCAACCTTGAAACCTTTCTTATCTAGGGATGAAATATAAAGTAAGTTATTTTTCAAACCTGGTACATATAGTACATCCTTCATTCTCATCGGAGTTCCTGAATCACTTCTCCCATTCCTTTGATAGGTTACTGATAAACATCTCCAAGAGAAAATTTTTGGGGGGAATCCTTTTCTAAAAGGTTGGAGAGAGTGTTCTTCTAACCCGTCATGTGCTTAGAGGCACCACTATCTATGAGCCAAGTATCCTCTCCAGGTGTCACTGATCCTGAGAGAACGAAAAACAAAAGATATTCTTCAATCTCTTCTTTAGCCAACTTCTTGGGTGGCTCATCATCTTCGATTGCATGGGCATGATGCATTTTGTTATTTCTTCTCTTGTATTCTTCCCTTCTGGCAGGAAAATTCTTAGCAACGTGTCCCATCTTATCACAATGATAACATTGGTAGGATGAGAAATATTTTCCATTTCTTTGACCCTTATGATATTTCTGGAATTTCTTTGGAGAGTGAGACTCTTTATGACAGTGGGTATCCTTTTGAAAATGAGACTTTCCCTTTCCACCCTTAGCATGAGCAGCTAGAGCTTGATCTTCATCTCTTAATAGGACGACTTCTCGGTTGTCCACTCTTTCTTCTTCTTGAACACATTCTTCCCATAAACTGTCAAATTGGAGTTTCTCTTTTCTTGCACAAATAGTTTGGATGAAGGCATCCCAAAGTCTGGTGAGACCATTAAGAGTTGTCATCACGAGTTCATCTTCATCTAAGTTGTCTCCAATTGCCTCTATCTGTTCCTTGAATTGAGAAACACTAGAGAAATAGTCTTGAATTATTTCTCCTTTTTGCATCTTTTTATTCTTGAGTTGGGTTCTCAAGTTCATCTTTCGGTTGATGTTCTTTCCTTCATACATTCTGGTTAGGGCATCAAACATATCTTTCGAAGTATTTTATAAGACACTTGAGGGATCAAGTGGACTTTAATGGAATCTACAATTATTCTTTTAGCCTTAATCATATGCTTCTTGTACTTCTCTTTGGCTGCATTTTCTCCGGGTTTCGGTACATTTTCTTTTATGAATTTTGCAACGTCATTCTCTTCAAGAATGAGTTCAATTCTGTACTTCCATGCACATACATTTTCCAGACCTTCTATCTTGTCAACAAACTTGGTGTTTGTAGACATCTTGACTTGGAGTTAAGAAAATGACTAGAAAATGAAAGTTCTCAAAAAATGAAACCGAACTTACTAGGAGATGCGTTGGGTTGAGGTGAGTTTATTGGAGCTGTCTGTTTCAGAAAATTCCAAGTTTTACCCCTTGAAACTTGACCTGTGCAATTCTGGACTGGTACTTATGGTACTGGTTCTGGTTTCCTGTTTTTTGGTTTTTTGGTATCAATCAAAACTAGGGTTTGAGTTTCCAGAGAATCTAGCCATTGAAAAAATTTGCTCAAGTTGCCAAAATATGTGCTTGGGTAGAGCACACTTCCCAAGGTGGTTTTTGGTCAAAAATTCCTCTTCAGTAAAAATCCATAATTTTCTTGTACGACAACAGTGACGTCTAGATACCCAGTGAAATATGCTCTATTCAGTCAAGCTCTGATTCCATGTTTTGTTTTTACTTCTGTTATTAGGTTATTTCCAAATTACATGAGTATTCAATGCATTTCCAAAACAACAGTATAAAGAGGATCATTGAAAGAAACACAATCACAAGGTACACAACAATTTATACTGGGAAACCCTCATGGTGGAGAAAAACCAACAAAAAATTCCTCAATAATAGATTTCCAATACAATGCCAAGACTAAGACCAAAACACCAAGGATAGACCAAGATTGAGTATGCACCTTGTTATAGCGCAATTTGTAAGTTGGGAAAAGCTCGACCCAACCACGAAACAAGTGCTAGAACTTAGGAATCCTACACCCAATGTCACCTTGATGTAGGTCCCGCACTTCAAGGGTGACTAGGTCACTCTAGGGAGGTGATCCTGGTGAGCCTATGGGGATTGAGATGAAGATGGAGGGAATTGGAAGTGAATCCCCTATAGGTCAAGTATAAATGGAAATAAAGGTAGGGAGAGATGCCTTGTAAGTTAAGAAATTGTTGCCCCATAGATATAACACTTTTTCGGATGATTGTACCTGCCCGAGACCCAAGAAAAGACACCTTGCAATAATATATGTTAGTTGGATCAACAAGTTAAGTTTTCTATCCCTATTTTTCAGCAATATATAACAATATATATCAGCAAGAAAATGATACTATAAGCTTCTCAATAAATGCTAAAGATCAAGTAGAAAATGCAAAAGAAAAACTAGTAAATGACTAGCTAAACTCATGATGAAAAATCGACACTCTTAGCATAAAAGATAAGGCTGTTGTAAAGATTTATCTGCAGAAAATTATATCAGCCTCATGGATGTAAAATTCAATGCATTACAGAAAGAAAATCAACCACTGAAATCTCCTCAAACTTTGCCAAAAAGTGCGCTAGGACAAGGGGAGTAAGTGTGCAAAATTTGAGCAAAAACCAATGGTTGATAAGAGAGCTATTAAAGCAAGTAAGTTAGGGTTTATGCAGCCCTAATGGATGAAGATGCAATTTTGTAACAACAACAATAAGTATCCCCTATATGGGGATGCCCTAGTGTCTGTGAGGTGCCCAAGGCACAAGGAAAAAATCCATTTTGCAAGAAGTAAAAATGACCGAAAATCACGTTTCCCAATGCAATATTTTATTTCTCCAATGCAACAAATCAATGACTAGCGTGTTTACTATTGGGTTAATGGAGTTAGAAGGAGATTGGAGAAGCTACCTCCTTGGGGGTGTAATCCCTTTTACTCCCCAAGGCAAGTTTCCCTAATCTAGGGTTTAAGATAAGAGGTGTATGCCCTTATACTTCTCTTAGCAAACCCTTGATCAATGAGATGAAACAATAAAATGATGAAAGATATGGTGGGGGTGTATGCCCTTATACTTCCCACCTAGATCATAGCAATACTTGAACTTGAAAAAATGATAGCATAATAGTAGGAAACCATACCAAGATAAAGAGAAATGCCAAGATAAATCACCACAAGAGATAGAAAGCATCATCCAAAGATAGCGCTAGGCCTTCCTCCATCAACCATTCATAAAATAGCCATAAAACAAGTGCACAAGAGATAAAAGAGCCAAGGGGGGCCGGAAATTTTAGACCAACTCTCTCACAAGAGGGAGAGTTGTGATTCAAAATGAGATCTTATGATCACTATTTATACAAAATTTAGCTAACATAGCTTGTCCACAAAATAAGGAGTAAACACAATGTTAAGGGTCAACAACCCTAATATTTCCCCCTTAACACAATAATATTAAACAATTCATTTAAAATTTCACTTTTTGCATAAATTAAACCCTAAATTAGGAGAACGTCATCCCTTTAGTGGATGTTTTGCCACTTTGAGGAGGTCGTTGTTGTTGGAGAAGCATAGATGGGCCTCCAAAGGCCATGTGTCAAGCATATAGGTGATCTCATCACGGTGAAGACCCTCTTCTCCTCAAAATTTCCAAGTGTAAATGAGTGGCACCTCACCACCAAGCCCTAGCCCCCAATATCATGACGTCATGGTCAAAAGTGGGACGTTTTTCCCCTCCTGGAAAAATCGTTTGGAAAGCAATGGATCAGCTAGGTCGTCCAAGCCATAATCAAGGCCGTCCAAGTCATCTCTCTCTCATTTGGCATGCAGGCCCCTGACATCCAGCCTGTGGGCTTGTATCCCCATGGAAGCCCAAGCTAGGCTTGTTCTCCCAAAACTGTCCACCAGCTAGGTCCTGCAAAGACAAATGAACATGCCCTCCAAGGATCTCAAGTCATAACATCATGATAAGTTAATCCAATCGTTAAATAATCCATCCAAGCATGTGCATCAAAGATCACCATATCAAACAATTAACAACTCAAAGACACTATGCGACTTGCCAAGATTAAGTACGGGAGGGTTGACGATGTGTCCTATTGGGTAGATCTTTCCCTAGGTCAAGGAGAGCCTCCAAGAGGTCCCTCTCTAAGCCATGTAAAGTGTATGATATGGATGGGGTCAAAACTGAATGGGCATAGGGCTCATGACATACTAGGGGTCATAATGTCTCATTCATGGGTCCCTTTGTAGAGGGTGTGTGGTACCTTCATCCACAATGCACTTTTTCCAAGATCATCATTTTCATTTTATATTTATTTCTTTCTATTTTCTTTCATAATAGCATAAGGAGAGGTTGAAGGTCACTTCCCTGGCATGGTGATCAGGTGGTGGCAATGCCACCCACAAATACCTAATGGAAATGAGAAGGCTGGCTCGTGATGAGACCCCTTTTTTCTCAGCCATGCAACTGAGAGTCACTGCCTTGGTTTGGTGACCAGATGCTGACAATGTCATACCACTAGATATCCATGGATGTGATAGGTTAGCTCATGATGAGACCTCCTATCCTTCAACTAACCTTTTAAGCATTTTTTATTTTATTATGGGTCCCCTTTATTCGAAGATAAACGTTTTATTTATTTCTTGGGTGATCCCTAGGCAAAGCATCTGGAAGGTTGATATAGCGCTTTTAAATTTTACCCAACATAAACCCCTCTGGGTCTTCACCCCCTTCTTCCCATAGAAATTGGATGGTTGGCGATCATACCTTCTAGCTCCACTACTGAAGCTTGGTGGTCGGCTTGATTATTGTCCAGGGATGCATAGATTCGTGGCATGCTCCTAGCCACATCATTGATGGTGGTAGCTTCTTGGATATTGTAGACCCCCTTACTGTTTTGTTGTCTGTGTGGGCAGTCCCTCAATCTATGATTTTCTCCACAATCCCAACATTTTAAGGGTTCCATCTTTAGGTTATCGGTCTTTGTTGAGACTGCCTGAAAATGTTTATTTCCACTTTGAGAGGGGGAATTTTGTTGATATACACTTCTAGAAGGAAGACTCCCTCTAGAATCTTTTCCATAGTTCTTAAATCTTGAGGATTTAAACCCTTTCTTCTGGAATCCCGAACTACCCTTCTTCTTCCAATCCTCGTGGGGTCTTGTCTTACTCCCAAACTATTCATAACAATACCTTGCCTTCTAGATAGCTTCTTGTAAGGTCTTTGGTTTGTTGAACTCAATCCTATCCCGGTAGGTCTGAGGTAACCCACTAATGAACCGCTGCATTTTTTCTTTTTCATATTTTATGTAGGGTACATACCTCAATAGTTCAAGGAATTTATTGACAAATTCATCTATGGCGAGCTGCCCCAACCATAGTTCATAGAATTTCTTAGTTTTCCCATCCATGTATTTTTGTGACAGGTACTGCTTCCTGAAGTATTTCTCAAACTGTTTCCATGACAAGTCCTTCTCATGGAATCCTTTCACATTCCCAAGGTCTTCCCACCATATGGAAGCCTTTCCATTCAGGTTGAAGATGGCTATTCGAGCCTTCAAGTTTTCAGAGCAGTCATGGACTCTGAAATACTTCTTTAAACCAAGAAGCCAGGCTTCTGCCTCTTCTCCCTTCTTAATCTCTTCGTCGAAAGAGGGTGGTTTGGATTTCTTGAACTCTTCAGGACCATGGGTTTTGGAACGCTTCCGCTTCTTTCCTTTCCTGCGAGAATGCGAGCTGGCCCTGCTACTAGAAGATCCTTCAGATTTGTCAGCTTCCTTTCCAGAGGACTCTCTTGATGAGTGTCCCCTGTCTCCAGGTTGGACCTTCGTCGCAGTACTTCTCCCAGTGGGGTCACTTATGGAGTCATGTTTTAGGGTCTCAGGTGGACTCTGACTTCTCTTCTTATGTCGTCAGTCTGCATGACTGGTTGCGGGTTCATGCTGTAGTTGCCTCTGTATGTCGGATAAGATCTGTAGCAAGACTGCGTTAATTTCTTTTTGTTTCTCTTGCTCCTTTATCAATATCTCTTTGCCATCCTTGAAACTTTGTAACTCGGCCCTGAGGATCTTTACAATTTCCGCCAGAGCTGGAGGGGTTTCCATCGTCCTCCTTTCGTCAGATTCTCCGTCTCTATTGTGGGAGCCATCCCCCAGTTCATGACATGCCACCATACTTTAGTCTTGGAGTTTTCCCGTGATTCACTGACTGCTCGAGTGTTGACAAAAACACTTATTGTTAGCTAACAATCTATTAATTTATGAACAATACATGGCTCAATGTCTTAAATGCATACACACAGTAGATAATTTCATTCTTTTCTTTAAAAACATTTTTAAATCAGACTTTTTAAGAGAGAGGTAAGGTAGAGTGTCGTTCTTTTAAAAGTACTCCAGATAGAGTTTTTAAGTGGTTCGCTTGTGAGCCCAAGTAGGTCAAGTGTTGTAACCATGCTTTGATACCATTTTGTAACACTCCCACGACGAGCATAATTTTTTTTTTTTGATTTTCTTAAAGGACAGAAACTCCATTCATGGTTCCTATTTGGAAGGTCAGAGAATTAGTCCGATCCCCTGGTCAAGGATCGTTCTTAACTCTATTGAGCTGGAGCAACTCTTCGATTCCATGCTGGGACCTATAATTAAACAAATCCACAGGTCCTTTTGATGAAACTCCGCCTATGTGACTAAGCACCAAGCGCGAGCTTCACCTCCACGCGACCACGGGCTATGACCGTGCGCCTACACAAAAAACGTTTCGAGACTTTGCATGTCCGGACTTCGACGTATGAGCCACGCATGACTCCCCAACTCCTGAGTTCCGAAGAGGGCTTAAAGATCGTTATCTCCCTCTGCTCACGTGACCATTCTCATGACCACAAGCTTAACCTAAACGACGTGTCGTATATCGCGACTTTGAGACTTTTGAGGCAAGGCGCCCCAAATCCTCCAACTCCCGAGCTCCAAAAAGGATTAACGTTCCTTAGCTTTCCCTCTGGCCTCCCTCCATATGACCATTCACTATGACCCAGGGACTAACTCTAAAGCACGTCAGAATTTCGTGTATCGCAAGTTCTCATGGCTTCCCCCTTTGACTATTCCCTCCTGCGAGTCAGCGAAACGATGACCCTTCACCAAGTGCCCTCCTTGACAATGGACGGTCCCGATGATCTCGAAACAATCAACGACTGTGATCTTTTCACGAGTTTGCGTTTCACGAATTCTCACAAATGGCTCTTTCACTTCTTCAAGTTGTGAGTCAGCGAAATGCTGAGCATTCACCATGCGTCCCTTTTGATGGATGGTCCTGATGATTTCAGAACTTGTCTCGTGCACCTTCCTCCGGATCCAACTGCTATTGGTCCACGCGCTTCAGATCTGACGACTCAGATCTATTTTCCTCCTACACTCACTTCTCGCTGTCTGGACATAGATTTTGACGGTCCAGATCTTCTCCTCTGCAGTTGGGTCCTTGGAGAATTTTGAATTCCCACGTACTCCTTGCGTTAATCCGCTCACGTCGTATCGACGGTCCACGACCTTCCTCAATATAATGGTCCAAATCACATCGCAACTTTTGGTTTTAGAAGTTTAGTCACGCCAGCGTGCGATTATCTCGATGTGTGAGCTTGCGAACACTGAAGTAGTCGAGGCATTAACGCCTGCTCTCCTTTTTCAAATCTGGCGGTCGTGATAGACCTTGGATCGTCCCAAACGGATCTCATCCATTCATATTCCAAACGAAAGGGTATTCCATTTCGATAATTGAATCTCACTATCCTTCCTGAGCTTCATCATTTATGAAGGATTAAGGGCGTTGCGCTATTTCTCCAGGACTTAACACCTAGAAGGGTCTTCTGCACAGCTCTTGCGCTCCTTTATCTAGTCTATAACTTAGGTGGTTCTTAGTCTCTGCTTGCCTCGCAGAGAGCCTATGCATATCTGCACTACCTCCTCTGAGCTTAATAGACTCCGTCCTCGCAGTGATTGCAGGGTTTGACCTCCGCAATCAGGGAAGTATTCACTCGACTCTAGGACATCGATGAAATTTCCTGGGGAAAGTGATTTTGAGAAATTAAACTAGAGCCTAAGGAAAATCAAGCAGATGTAAAAGTTCTCAAGGAACGAACACATACTCTTAATTTAATCATTCAATGCATAAATCATTTATAGGCCTATAAAAACAAGCATTCATCCATTATTTCCAATTTAAAGCTCAAGGCATAAAAAAACTTATTAGAACCATAAGGCATGATGCGACTGCTGAGAGGGGTGCTCGTTTCCACCCAACCATAGGTTCTGTCACTCCCAATGGATTTATCACTGGCCACCCCTAAGCTTAGGCCATGATGCTATGATATTCAATCTCTTACTTCCAGCGCAACGAAAGTTAGGGACGAAGGTTACTCTCCTTCTCCCCATATAGGAATGGGTAGGGACGAAGGTTACTCTCCTTTGCCTGTCTCTGTCTCCCTATTCCCTGTGATCAGAACTCGCTTGTTCACTTTCAATCCTTCCTCAGAACCGAGAGCTCTGCTCCCGTCTCTACATTCTTCGCCACTGTCCCCTCCACCCACACCACACTTCCTTTCTTGCCTTCCTTAGAAAGGTTTCATATGGCTCCAATCCCCAGTCCATGGTTAGGTCCGGAAGCCTTACAGATGGACGGTCTACCCCATCCCCTCATTAACTCTTGAGGAGGCCTTCCCACCTACCAACTTGATTGTAATTTATTTCAAGTCAGGGGGGTTGTTTTGATCTTGAGCAATTAAAACCAACATAGTATTGGTTTGGTGGAGGTTAACGCAACCATTCCGGGTCCCCTCCACCACCTTTTCATTAGAAATCATGGTCTCTCTTAGAAAATTCCCTTCTCAACAGTTATGCAACACGTTTCCATTATCTATTAAAATAACAAGATTTACATTCATCGACCTTTTATACAAAGGTCCATCACATCAAACATTCACACTTTGGGTTTGCCATAGTTCCTGGCCAATAAAGTTATATTTACAGATTGGTGGAAACATGGTGTTACAATTCCCTCCCCCTTAAAGGAATCATCATCCTCAATGTTCTATCTATCAAAATGATAGGTATGTATAGAAGTAAACAAAATCGGATATGCCTGTCTCATGACATCTTCCAAGTCCCACGTAGCCTCATCTGGGCCAAAGTGTTTCCGTCACACCTTGACCTGTGCAATGGTTCAGTTCCTGAGTGTGGTTTCCTTCTCGTCTAGTATGCATTGGGGTTCTGACAGGAATTCTCCCTCTATTTCCACCTGGATCACAGACCAATCAATTATATGATTAGCATCATGTACATATTTCTTCAATAATGAAACATGGAAAACATTATGTGTCTTTTTTATGGGAGTAAGTGCTATCCTATAGGATATAGGTCCCACTTTATCTAAGACTTCAAAGGGTCCACAATATTGAGGTGCCAGCTTGGCACATGCTCCCATTCTCAGAGAGCTCTTCCAGGATCTAACTCCAAGATAGACATGGTCTCCGGCTTTGAACTCTCGGGGAGTTCTCTTTCTGTCGGTCCTGAGCAATTTTCAGATTTTGCCTTAGCTGCACCACTTGCTGTTCCATTTCTTTCAGCATGTCGGGTCCAATTGTAATTCTGTCCACTGGATTACTCCAGCTGATTGGAATCGTGCACTGTCTACCATAGAGGACTTCAAAAGGGCTCATCTTCAAGGATTCTTGATAACCGTTGTTGTAGGCAAACTCTACCAATGGTAAGTAATCTTCCCACTTCTTAGGCTGATGCATTACATGCATCCTTAGCATGTCCTCTAATATTTGGTTTACTCTTTCTATCTTTCCATCAGTTTGAGGGTGATAAGCTGTACTGAATAACAATTTTGTCTCCAGACCGGTCATTAGGGATTTCCAAAAATTAGAATTGAACTTGGTATCTCGGCCAGATACAATTTCCTTTGGCATGCCATGTAGTCTAAATATCTCCTTCATGAAGATGTTGGCAATATCTATGGCCTTGCAAGTTGACTTGACAGGAATGAAATGAGCGGATTTACTCAGTTTGTCCACCATGACCATGATGGTATCATTTTTCTTGGTCGACTTTGGAAATCCGGTGATGAAATCCATGGAGATGGTTTTCCATTTGCATTTTGGAATCGGTAGGGGTTGCAATAATCTTGCTGACATTCTAGGCACTTAGATAGATAGTTAGCTATGTATTTCTTTAACCCGAGCCAATAAAATTGTTTCCTAGTGGTCGTGATCATCTACTGATATCCTGAGTGACCAGTATATGGTATTTTATGTAGTTCATCCATCATGAATCTCTTCAAGTCGTCACAGTTTAGAATATACAATCTGTTCCCGTAAGTCAACAACCCTTCCTCGAGCATTTGGTAGCCTTCATACTTCAGTCCTGTAGGCTCTTGTCTTAGGTATGAGGTCACAGTCTTAAAGAAGGCATCTGTCTCTTGTGCAATTCTGTTTCTTTCCCTGACATCTGTTTCACAGGTTCTCACTGCTGCCAGATGAATCGTTTTTATGCTTCTGCTAAGGGAATCAACCACCCTATTTTCCTTTCGTTTTGTGTGTTTGATTTTGAAATCGAATTCACTTAGGAGAGCCATCCACCTAGCTTGCCCAGCGTTGAGTTTCAATTGATCAAACAGGTGCCTCAACCCACAATGGTTTGTCATAAGAACAAATCTCCTTCCTAGGAGGTAGTGCCTCCACATTTTTAAAGCATGTACTATGACAGCCAACTCTAGGTCATGGGTCACATAATTGATCTCATGTTCACTTAATTTCTGGGACGCGTAGGAAATTACACATCCCTCTTGCATAAGGACTCCTCTGAGTCCTTCCTTGCAGACATCTGTACATACAAGGAAATCATTATCTGGGTCTGCAATATTTAGCATGGGTGCATGGGTCAGGAGGTATTTCAGTTCCTGAAATCTTTCTTCACATTTTGATGTCCAAATAAAATTTTCCCCTTTTTCTGAAGGGTAGTGATTGGACAACCATTCTTGGAAAACCCTTTTATGAACCTTCTATAGTATTCGGCTAAGCCCATGAAGGATCTGATATCTGATACATCCTTTGGGGTAGGCCATTCCATAATAGATCTGATTTTATCGGGGTCCACTACCACCCCTTCCTTAGAAATGTCATGGCCTAAGTAATGGACTTGCTTTTGAAAGAAGTCACACTTGTTAAACTTAGCGTAGAGCTGATGCTCTCTTAGTACTTGAAGTATGAGTCTAAGATGTTCTTCGTGCTCCTCCTTGTTCTTGGAGTATATTAGGATATCATCAATGAAAACCAATACGAATTTGTCCAAAAATTTGCCGAGTACATTATTCATCAGGCACATAAAAGTGGCGGGGGCATTGGTTAACCCAAATGGCACCACCACAAATTCATAGTGACCATACCTCACTCTGAAGGCTGTTTTGTGGATGTCTGCATCCTTAATCCGGACTTGGTGGTATCCAAACCTCAAGTCAATCTTTGAGAAGATGGTAGCACCTCCCAGTTGGTCGAACAAGTCATCGATTCTGGGTAAGGGGTATTTGTTCTTTATGGTTGTCTTATTGAGTTGTCTGTAATATATGAACAGTTAGAGTGTGCCATCCTTATTTTTCACAAACAAGACAGGTGCTCCTTTTGGAGATACACTAGGTTGGATGTAGCCTTTGTCCATCATCTCCTTTAGCTATAGCTTGAGCTCAACCATATTTGGCGTGCTCATCCTATATGGCGTTCTAGATGTTGGTACTGCTCCTGGTGTAAGCTCTATCGAGAAATCAATATCCCTTCTCAGAGGTAGACCTAGTACTTCTTTGGGGAACATGTCCTTATATTCTCTTAATATGGGGTGGTCCTCTAGGTTTGGTTTGTTGTCCTCAATGGATTCCAACACTTGTATTTCATATAAGGAACACCCTTTTCTATAATACTTCTTCATTTGAAGGGCCGATATTTGTCTCACCGAGACAAGATTCTGAATCCCTTGAAGGATCATATTTCTCCCTTCTTCGTTTACACATTCTAAAGTTTTATGATAACAGTCCACTTTAGTTTTGTAGGCAGCCAACCAATCCATACCAATCAACAGGTCATAAGATCCTAGGGGAAGTATGTTAAGGGTTGCTTGGGTGGGCAATCCACCCATGATGAATTGACTGGCTGGTATGGCCTCTGCCACCTTTCTTTTGGTCCCAGTGCCTAGTTGTACCAACCATGGTTTAACATGTCTAATGGGTTGTAGTTTACACTTATCGACAGTCTGAGGGGCCACATAACTTAAATTAGAACATGCGTTAATTAAAATAGTGTTAGGTAGCTAGAGAGGTAGTAGTGGAGACCCAGAGGGCCCATAGTGATAATAGTGGAGGCCATTCAATGTAAGGTGGACTAGGTACACTATATTATTAAATAAGGTCCACTATGGTAGCTAGATATAATAAATGGGTAGTTAGATATAATGAATGTAAGAGGACTTTTTAGGAGGTTATACTTTTAGAAGATTCCTCCTCTAGAATGTTCTTAAGTGATGGTAGCACTATATAAAGGGGTCCAAACAATGTAATGGGACATGAAGAGAATTATTGTATTGGAGATGAATCTCATTAAGAGAATGCCCCCTCGAAGAGGCAAGTGAACAAGAGAGGATCCCTTCCATATTCGGATCCATTGTATGGTGTTTCCCTACCTCAAGGGTTTGATAGTAATAAATAAGATTTTGCATATTGTTCTTGTATATCTGTTGTGGTGCTTTTGTATTCAGTATTTGGATATTTGTATATCTATTTTGGTTCTTAACAAGTGGTATCAGAGCATTTCCTTGGCAGACATTGTGGGCAAATATTTTTTATTTTTGTGGATTTTTTTTTCGGAGAAGAAAAAAGAGGGCCGCGACATTCCAGAATTTTTTGGTATATTTTTTTGCAAAATTTGCAGAAACAGGTTGTAGATATGAGTTCCTATCAGAAAAAAAACCTAAGTTGAAAAAAAAAATCGTCCGAAACGAAGTCTGGGAAGTCAAGATATTGAAGTTTTAAAATCTGCAAAATTTCAAGGTTTTTTCCGCGGAGGGCGACGTGATTTTTTTTAATATTTTTGTAGCATTTGGAGGCCGAATTTGCCCAAAAAAATTACAGATTTGAGTTCCTCTCACAATTTCACCCAATTTAAAAAAAAAAAAATCAGCCAAAGTGGAGTCTGGGAAGTGAAGTTATGCACATTTTAAATTCAACAGTTTTTTAGGGTTTTTCCAGAAAAAACCACGATTTTCTGCCGTAACTTATTGTTATATTTTTTGGGATTTTTTCATGACGGATACGGGACCGAAGATTTGATAGGGTGCTTAGATGGATATTTCCTCTCAAATCCTCAAATAAATTCTACAAATTACTGAAACATTCAAATCCCAATTGTATGACACATTGGATGCTAGATTGCATGACCTTGTAAATGGTCTCAATGATAGTTTTCGTAGTATTCAAGATTCATTGGATATAATGCAGGAGATATTTCTTATGGCAGACATCAAGGATGAATATAATCAAGAAATATATGCTTGGTATGATTTTGAGGCTGATTGTGATGATTGATATATGGATAGTTGTCATTTCTGGGATGACAACCACTTTCATATTTTATTTGATGACTCTAATCCACCTTCTGTAGAGAGCATAAATGTGACAAATCGAGAGCCAATGATTATTACCAACTTCCATCATGCATATTCTACAGTGGTACTATTCCTTCCAGATTCTGCTACGACCATTTTCCACTATGTGGATGGATCTTCTTATTTGGATCCACATGACATGTGTCAGTCTTTGGAGCATAATTTTGAGTTAGTTATTGGGTTCCAAAATCTTCCACGGGTAGTTCACATGAGCATTTGGACATGAGACCCAGACTTACAATGATAATTGGACTACTTCAGCATGGTGGATTTCCTTTCTACATGAGACCTTGGTTCTCCAGTCTTCTTCAACATTATGGTTCACAATTATCCATGGGACCCTGGTATATGGTTGTACATAAAGCATTGAGGACAACACTTTCATAAGAGGGATGGAATGTTAGGTAGCTAGAGAGGTAGTAGTGGGGGACTAGAGGGCCCATAGTGATAATAGTGGAGGGCATTTTATGTAAGGTGGATTAGGTTCACTATATTATTAAATACGACCCACTATGGTAGTTAGATATAATAAATGGGTAGTTAGATATAATAAATGAAGAGGACTTATTAGAAGGTTCTACTTGTAGAAGATTCCTACTCTAGAATGTTCTTAAGTGATGGTAACACTATTTAAAGAGGTTCAATCAATGTAATAGGATATGAAGAGAAGTATTGTATTGTGGAGCGGTAACTCAACAGGAGGATGCCCCCTCGAAGAGGCAAGTGAACATGAGATGATCCCTTCCATAATATAATCCATTGTATGGTGTTTCCCTACCTCACGGGTTTGGTAATAATAAAGTGTGGTTTTTTCTATCTTGCTTTGTGGATCTATTGTGTATTCATTATTTGTGGTGATTATATTCTATAAGATTCCTCCTCTAGAATGTATTTAGGTGATGGTAGCACTATATAAAGGGGTTCAAGCAATGTAATGGGACATGAAGATAATTATTGTATTGAAGCTGAAGCTCATTAGGAGGATGCCCCCTCGAAGATGCAAGTGAATATGAGAGGATCCATTCCATAATCGGATCCATTGTATGGTGTTGCCATACCTCAAGGGTTTGATAGTAATAAAGAAGATTTTGCATATTTCTCTTGTATATCTATTGTGGTGCTTTTGTATTCAGTCTTTGGATATTTGCATATCTATTTTGGTTCTTAACAAATGGCATCAAAGCACTTTCCTTGACAAACATTGTGGGCAAATATTTTTTATTTTTGTAGATTTTTTTCAGAGAAGAAAAAAGAGGGCCGCGACATTCTAAAGAATTTTGGTATATTTCTGTGCAAAATTTGCAGAAACAGGTTGTATTTTTGAGTTCCTCTCAGAAAAACACCCACGTTGAAAAACAAATCGTCCGAAACAGAGTCCGAGAAGTCAAGATATTAAAGTTTTAAAATCTACATTTTCAGGGTTTTTTCCTCGGACGACGACGCGATTTATTTATTTATTTATGTAGTAGATGGAGGTCAAATGTTCCCAAAAAATTACAGATCTGAGTTCCTCTCACAATTTCACCCAATTTCAAAAAAACAATCATCCGAAACAGAGTCCGGGAAGTGAAGTTATGAACATTTTAAATTCAATAGTTTTTTAGGATTTTTCCGGAAAACGCCACGATTTTCTGCAGTAATTTCTTGTTCTATTTTTTGGGTTTTTTCATGGTGGAAGAGTTCATAAATTTTCATAGGGTGGTCATATGGATATTTATTCTCAAAACCTCAAATAAATTCTGTAGATTACTGAAGCATTCAAAGCCCAATTGTTTGATAGATTGCATGACCTTGCAGATGGCCTCAATGATGATTTTCATTGTATTCAAGATTCATTGGATAACATCCAGGAGAGATTTCTTATGGCGGACATCAGAGATGAATATAATCAAGAAATATATGCTTGGTATGATTTTGAGGCCGATTGTGATTATTGGTATATGGATATTTGTCATTTCTGGGACGACAACCACTTTCATATTTTATTTGATGACTCTAATCCACCTTCTGTAGAGAGCATCAATGTGACAAATCAAGAGCTAATGATTATTCTCAGTGTCCATCCTGCATATTCTACAATGGTATTATTCCTTACAGATTCTTCTACGACCCTTTTCGACTATGTGGAGGGATCTTCTTATTTGGATCCACATGACAAGTGTGAGTCTTTGGAGCATCATTTTGAGTTGGTTATTGGGTTCCAAAATCTTCCACTGGGAGTTCACATGAGAACATGAACATGGGACCCACACTTACAATGACGGTTGGACTACTTCATCATGTTGGATTTCCTTTCTACATGGGACCTTGGTTCTCTAGTCTTCTTCAACATTATGGTCCATAATTATCCATGGGACCCTGGTATATGGTTGTACATCAAGCATTGAGGACAACACTTTCATAAGGATGATGGAATGTTAGGTAGCTAGAGAGGTAGTAGTGGGGGCCCAAAGGGCCCATAGTGATAATAGTGGAGGCCATTCAATGTAAGGTGGACTAGGTTCACTATATTATTAAATAAGACCCACTATGGTAGCTAGATATAATAAATGGGTAGTTAGATATAATAAATGTAAGATGACTTATTAGAAGGTTATACTTCTAGAAGATTCCTCCTTTAGAATGTTCTTAGGTGATGGTAGCACTATATAAAGGGGTTCAAGCAATGTAATGGGACATGAAGCAAATTATTGTATTGGAGATGAAGCTCATTAGGAGGATGCCCCCTTGAAGAGGTAAGTGAACAGGAGAGGATCCCTTCCATAATCGGATCCATTGTATGGTGTTGCCCTACCTCAAGGGTTTGATAGTAATAAATAAGATTTTGCATATTGTTCTTGTATATCTGTTGTGGTGGTTTTGTATTCAGTATTTGGATATTTGTATATCTATTTTGGTTCTTAACAAATAGAAATTGGATGGTTGGTGATCATACCTTCCAACTCCACTACTGAAGCTTGGTGGTCCACTTGATTATTGTCTAGGGCTGCATAGATTCGTGGCATGATCCTAGCCACATCATTGACGGTGGTAGATTCTTGGATATTGTAGACCCCCTTACTGTTTTGTTGTCTGTGTGGGCAGTCCCTTAATCTATGATTTTCTCTACAACCCCAACATTTTAAGGGTTTCTTCTTTAGGTTATCGGTCTTTGTTGGGACTTCCTGAAAATGTTTATTTCCACTTTGAGAGGGGGAATTTTGTTGATATACACTTCTAGCAGGAAGGGTCCCTCTAGAATATTTTCCATAGTTCCTAAATCTTAAGGATTTAAACCCTTTCTTCTAGAATCCCGAACTACCCTTCTTCTTCTAGTCCTCGTGGGGTCTTGTCTTACTCCCAAGCTGTTCATAACAATACCTTGCCTTCCAGATAGCTTCTTCTAAGGTATTTGGTTTGTTGAACTCAATCCTATCCCGGTAGGTCTGAGGTAACCCACTAATGAACCGCTGCATTTTTGCTTTTTCATCTTTTATGTAGGGTACATACCTTAGTAGTTAAAGGAATTTATTGACAAATTCATCTATGGTGAGCTGCCCCAGTTGGAGTTCATAGAATTCCTTAGTTTTCCCATCCATGTATTTTTGTGACAGGTATTGCTTCCTGAAGTATTTCTCAAACTGTTTCCATGACAAGTCCTTCTCATGGAATCCTTTCACATTCCTAAGGTCTTCCCACCATATGGAAGCCTTTCCATTCAGGTTGAAGATGGCTATTCGAGCCTTCAAGTTTTCAGAGTAATCATGGACTCTGAAAAACTTCTTTAAACCAAGCAGCCAGGCTTCTGCCTCTTCTCCCTTCTTAATCTCTTTATCGAAAGAGGTTGGTTTGGATTTCTTGAACTCTTTAGGAAAATTGGTTTTGGAATTCTTCCACTTCTTTCCTTTCCTACGAGAATGCGAGCTGGCCCTACTACTAGAAGATCCTTCAGAGTTGTCAGCTTCCTTTCCAAAGGGCTCTCTCGATGAGTGTCCCCTGCCTCCAGGTTGGACCTTCTTCGTGATACTTCTCCTAGTGGGGTCACTTATGGAGTCATGTTTTAGGGTCTCAGGTGGACTCTGACTTCTCTTCTTGTGTCGTCGATCTGCATGACTGGTTGCGGGTTCATGCTGTAGTTGCCTCTGTATGTCGGATAAGCTATGAAACAAGACTGCATTAATTTCTGTTTGTTTCTCTTGCTCCTTTATCAATCTCTCGTTGTCAACCTTGAAACTCTATAACTCGGCCCTGAAGCTCCTTACAGTTTCCACTAGATCTGGATGGGTTTCCACTGCCCTCCTTTCGTCAGATTCTTCGTCTCTATTGTGGGAGCCATCCCCCACTTCATGACACGTCACCATCCTTTAGTCTTGGAGTTTTCCCATGATTCACTGACTGCTTGAGTGTTTCCAAAAACACTTATTGTTTTCTAACAATCTATTAATTTATGGACAATACATGGATTAATGTCTTAAATGCATACACACAGTAGATATTTTCATTCTTTTCTTTAATAACATTTTTAAATCAAACTTTTTAAGAGAGAGGTAAGGTAGAGTGTCATTCTTTTAAAAGTATTCCAGAAAGATTTTTTAAGCGGTTCGTTCGTGAGCCCAAGCAGGTCAAGTGTTGTAACCATGCTCTGATACCATTTTATAACACTCCCACGATGAACATCATTTTTATTTTTGATTTTCTTAAAGGACAGAAACTCCATTCATGGTTCTTAATTTGGAAGGTCAGGGAATCAGTCTGATCCTCTGGTCAAGGATCGTTCTAAACTCTGTTGAGTTGGAGAAGCTCTTCGATTCCATGCTGAGACCTCTATTTAAACAAATCCACAGGTCCTTTTTATGAAACTCTGCCTTTGTGACTAAGCACCAAGCGCGAGCTTCACCTCCACGCGACCATGGGCTGTGACTGCGCGCCTACACAAAAAGTTTTTCAAGACTTCGCATGTCGAGACTTCGACGTATGAGACACCCCTGACTCCCCAACTCCTGAGTTCCGAAAAGGGCTTAACAACCATTAGCTCCCTCCACTCATGTGACCATTCTCATGACCACAGGCTTAACCCAAATGATGCATCGTATATAGCGGCTTTGGGACTTTCGAGGCAAGGCACCACAACTCCTCCAACTCCTGAGCTCTGAAAAGGATTAACGTTCCTTAGCTTCCCCTCTGGCCTCCCTCCATATGACCATTCACTATGTTCCGAGGCCTAACTCTAAAGCACATACGAATTTTGCGTATCGCGAGTTCTCACGGATTCCCCCTTTGACTATTCCCTCCTGCAAGTCAGCGAAATGATTACCCTTCACCACATGCCCTCCTTGACAACGGACGGTCTCGATGATCTCGAAACGATCAATGGATGTGATATTTTCGCGAGTTCACGTTTCGTGAATTCTCACAAATGGCTCTTTGACTTCTTCAAGTTGTGAGTCAGTGAAATGCTGAGCATTGACCACGCGTCCCTTCCAATGGACGGTCCCGATGATTTCAGAACTTGTCTCGTGCACCTTCCTCCGGATCCAACGACTGTTGGTCCACGCGCTTTAGATCTAATGACTCAGATCTGTTTTCCTCTTGTGCTCACTTCTCGTTGTCTGGACGTAGATTTCGACGGTCCAGATCTTCTCCTCTGCGGCTGGGTCCTTGGAGAATTTTGAGTTACCACATACTCCTTGCATTAATCTTCTCGCGTCAGACTGACGATCCATGACCTTCCTCGATCTAATGGTCCAGATCACATCGCAATTTTTTGTTTCAAAAGTTTAGTTGCGCTAGCGTGTGATTCTCCTGATGTGTGAACTTGCGAAGAATGAAGTAGTCGAGGCATTAACGCCTGTTCTCCTTCTTCAAATCCAGCGGTCATGACAGACCTTGGATCCTCTCGAACGGGTCTCATCCGTTCATCTTCCAAATTAAAGGGTATTCCCTTTCGATACCTGAATCTTGCTATCCTTCTTGAGCTTCATCAATTATGAAGGATTAAGGGCATTTCACTCTTTCTCCTGGACTTAACACCTAGAAGGGTCTTCTGCACAACTCTTGCGCTCCTTCATCTAGTCTAGAACTTAGGTGGTTCTTAGTCTCTGCTTGCCTCGCAGAGAGCCTATGCATATCTGCACTACCTCTCCTGAGCTTAATAGACTTCATCCTCACAATGATTGCAGGGTTCGACCTCTGCAATCAGGGAAGTATTCACTCGACTCTAGGACAATGATGAAATTCCCCGGGGAAAGTGCTTTTGAGAAATTAAACTAGAGCCTAAGGAAAATCAAGCAGATGTAAAAGTTCTCAAGGAATGGATGCATACTCTTAATTTAATCATTCAATGCATAAATCATTTATAGGCCTATAAAAACAACATGCATCCATTATTTCCAATTTAAAGCTCAAGGCATAAAAACACTTATCAGAACCATAAGGGATGATGCAACTGCTGAGAGGGGTGCTCATTTCCACCCAACCATACGCTCAGTCACTCCTAATGGATTTATCAGTAGCCACCTCCGAGATTAGGCCACAATGCTATGAGATTCAATCTATTACTTTCGACTCAATGGAAGTTAGGGATGAAGGTTACTCTCCTTTTTCCCATACAAGAATGGGTAAGGATGAAGGTTACTCTCCTTCGCCTGTCTCTGTCTCCCTATTCCCTGTGATCAGAACTTGTTTGTTCACTTTCAATCCTTCCTTGGACTTGAGAGCTCTGCTCTTGTCTCTGCATTCTTCTTCTCCATCCTCTCCACCCACACCACACTTCCTTTCTTGCCTTCCTTAGCAAGGTTGCATGTGGCTCGAATCCCAAGTCCGTGGTCAGGTCCTGAAGCCTTACAGATGGGCGGTCTTCCCCATCCACTCATTAACTCTTGAGGAGGCCTTCCAACCTACCATCCCGACTGTAATTTATTTCCGGTCAAGGGGGTTGTTCTAATCTTGAGCAATTAAATCCAGCATAGTATTGGTTTGGTGGAGGTTAACGCAACCATTCCGGGTCCCCTCCACCACCTTTTCATTCGCAATCGTGGTCTCTCTTAGCACATTCCCTTCTCAACATTTATGCAACACGTTTCCATTATCTATTAAAATAATAAAATTTACATTCATCGACCTTTTGTATAAAGGTCCATCACATCAAACATTCACACTTTGGATTTGCCATAGTTCCTAGCCAATAAAGTTATATTTACAGATCGGGGGAAACAGGGTATTACACCCGTACCTGGGAAAATGGCCCACATAGAAACACATAAAATCTTAGACAATACCTGCACTACTTGACAATCTCTTGCGTTCTTTTACGACCTTGTACTTTCATGCTTCTCGAGAGGTATGTGATTTTTTTTAAGCAGACCTGTGTATACATTCCTGTCTCCATTGAGACACACATACACACACTCAAAGACTATAAAAAACTCCATATGGCTCGACCCTGCTGCTACGAATTCAATCAGCTGATACCCACTTGCAATTGCCTCTATTCTGCCCTCTCCCTGACTTGATCTCTAGATGGAAGTCCTTCTCCACCTATCCAAGATCTCCTTGAATCATAGTCATTTATGATTCAATCCTCTGAAAAAAATTCCTTCTCTCCTCTGTAATGCTTGGATTCTATGTGTTCTTGAGAATTTCGACTGTGTAAATGTGTGTTATATCTCTCTGTGATGACTGTAAAATGTTTTAGATTGCAAGCAAAATAATTGTTTTTTTTAAGTTGTGCATTGACTGGTTGTTCGTTCAGTTTAATATTGTGATGGGTGTCTGTGGAATAATAAGTGAATGTGGTACATATCACTCTGTATTGATGGTGGATGGTTTCGTTCTGTGTATTATCATTGGTTATTTCATTCCCTCACAGTCATGATTGTAACTCTTATCCAGTTGCAGTTGGATTTCCAATAGTTGCTGTGTTATTTCTTCAAACCCCGAGTCATGGTTGTTGGCCCATTCTTATTGTATTTTCACTGAAGTATCCCAAGATCCAGTATTGGGGTGGACCTAACATTAATATGTACCCATATGGTTGTGGGTTGATACAAGTTATGTCTCGAAGTTATGTCAAAAGGATGTATGCATCCTCACTGGTGTTGCTATCAGGTTGTTTGGATCTTAAGTAAATGGATAGATATGTTATATGTCTATGCGTTATTTTAATAAATGTCACTATTCAATTAAATTCACCTCTCCTTTGCAAGTGTTAAACACACTATGTGCATTGGGTTATTATCTTCCTGCCTTTTCTCTCCTCGAGTGTTAATCATTGGTCTCGTCCAGGACTTGGAGTAATAAGACGATTGTGTGGCTCATTGCTGTATCTTTTTCGAAGGTATTCTACCTGTGGTTAATAAGTATTGGAAGACCTCCAGCTCTCTGTGTTATGGTTAAAATATGAACGTGCTCTTGTTGTCTTCCTGCATTTGATTGTGACAGACCCAATTTTATTTCTAACTGTCTTTGCTCCCTTCGAGCACCTTCTTGGTTTTCAAATATTGGTTTATCAGTGGAATGGTTATGGAGGTTTTTCGTCGAGTCTTTGTCTCGTCTTTCTATGATAAAATTGGTTGAACGGTTACGAATGGGAATAAGCACTTTCATACAGTTGAGAACTGTCTTCTTTCATTATGGTTTCACTCACTGTGTTTTTATCAGCGTGGTCTTGATTGAAATTGGAAACAACTGTGTGTTTTTGCTAGGCCCACTCAGGGTTATGGCCAATTTTAAAAATGATGCCTGTGTGTAATTGGTTATGTTCACTTCATATATATTATTGGATCATCATATAGATTACCAATGGTTTTAAAAGAACGTTATATCAACAGTGATAAGGCTCAAGCTTTATGTTGAATGTTGTTTCGTTGCAAGATCTTGTCGATTGATATGATGAAGACTGTGTGTAATCAGACATATTTTGGAAGTCTGTTCGTATTTGAAAAAGGACCTTTGTGTATTTTAATTAGGCTCGATTGAAAATTGGTAAACAATGGATGCTGATTATTATTATGATGCACTATGGACTATCAGGGATGGATGTCGAGCATATTGCTGTGCATTTTTTTTATTGTGTTTAAAAAAAATAAAAGAAAGAAAGGATCAATGCTTTTTTAAACATGACTGTTGAAATGAAAAGGTTGTTTTGTTTATGCTGTTATGAATTGACAAATTCTTGGAAATTTAAATATTGGAACAACAAACAATTTGGTACACAATTGAGAAACAATGAATACTGTTGTTTTTTGGATTGATTCTAATACAGAGTTATGGTTATTTAATTTGTTTTATGAACAATATCCATTATTTTCCCTGTCATTCTCTCACTTGTTCGCACATTACAAATCCCCTCATAATACCAGTCACTTTGCACGACTTGTTCTTAAAATTAAATGGAAAATCTGTATTAGAACAATTAAAGGATCAGATAGAGATGGGTTACAATTGATATGTTTTGTTATTGCAACATGGTTGATTGTTTAATGATTTGTTGAGTAGTAATCATGTTCTACTCCCTTTCATTTTATCACTCTTCCGCTAAATACAACCCCCTCAGATATCCCAGAACCCTTATTCACCCCCTGGTCATTGACAAGTATTAAATGATTTTATGGATTGGATTGCATGGGTATGATGTGTTGCTGAGCCAAAATTTGTTTCATATTTAAAGAGATGTCATGTATGGTTTGTTTAAGAAACTAGTTGCTAATAAATGCTGCATACAAGATGATCTTCTTCACCAGAGGAAGCCATGGTTGAAATAACAGGGACAGAGGGAATTGGAACAGAGGCCCTAGAAGGCCTAGATTTTCGATACATTTTGATGCAGATCCACAAGAGTTAAACCAACTCTTCCAAACTGGATTTTACAACTATATTGGACAAGGGGTAGTCCAACCTAGTCCATAAATGCCTCGATTCCAACCCCAACATGTGCCTGGTATCCCTATCCCGCCTCATATCTCATTACAACTTGAAGTCTCTGAAAATGATGGATGACAAGAGATTGTTCACCCAGAAGTCTCCGAACATCGTGGCTGACCCAATTTGTCACTACCCGCTCCTCCTCCACTGGTTAACCCAATTGACCAAATTTCCCCTGCACACTCACCTGTATAGTCTTCCCACACAAGCAAGAGACTCAAAACCGAATCTCACCACATGCATGATAAATGAAAAGCTACTGCTGCCCCCTCTTCTCCCTCAAGTGAATCAGCCAAATCCGTTTCATCCCGCATGCACTTGAGAGATGACTGCTCTAATGTTATCAGTGAGATCAAGCCTAAATGCTCCACACAACCTAAGGCTAATTCAGAAAAGTCAAAAGGAGACAACAACAACAAAGGGAAAATTGCCTCCCAAAGTGGCTGAGTATATTTTATTATTGATTGTTGAGAAAAATTGACTGCTGAAGTTTTTGGACATCATACTATTTTTGGATATTTTGGATATTATAATTTTTTGGATATGGTTTAAAATATCATTGATATTAATTTTCAAATTATGATAATGATGATGGGAGCCACAAGGAGGGATGTGTTTGATTGATTGACTAGTTGTGTTTATTTTTGTTAAGAAACTAAAGGGAGTCACAAGGGGTCCCACCTACTAGTTATTATTGATTAAAGAACCTTATTATTATTATATTAATTCTTCCCCTAAACTAAAATTTAGTTGATTTTTAGTTAACTTAACTAAAATAAGTAGTTGAAATACAACTAATTTTGATTGTTTAAAGGAAAAAAGAGAAGGACGAACAAGGGCATAATAGAAGGAGAAATCATACTAAGGTATGCTCTTGATTTTTATTGAGATAATTCAGTTTTCATTCATTCTTTAATTCATTAAAACCCTAATTCTCTTTTCTGATAGCAAGGTCCTATTGCAGACAACAAGATTCAAGGCTGAATTACATCATCCAGACACTTGTTTTCAGAGGTGTTGATCTATCTTTGATAGTCTGTGTAGACTTGTTCGTTTATGAATTAAATTTCATGACTGATAAAGGATATAGTGCAGAGTCGAGTGGGCAATAATATGTGGCAAGTTGATCCAACTTTTAAAGTTCATTTTTTTACTTTCTGTCAGATGTCCTTTTGTATGGTTTTCATTAGGGATATATAAGTTTGACTTTGGTCCAAACTCCCTCAGGGATTTTTGTAAAGAGAACGATTCTTTTGATTTGTTGGAATGAAATAAATGATTTCTATTTTGTGTCATCTGTGTTAATTTGTGACTTGGTATTTTTTATTTTGTCTGCACATTTACTTTTGCATCTGTTATATTCACAAAATTGTATAAAAATGTTGAATTTTACAACAATCTTTTATTTATAAAAAATCAGCCTAAGCCCTTGTAACTAATACTTGTGGACTAGGAAACAAATTTTGAGGTTATAAACATAGGGTGATATTCCCGTCTATCTTGCCTTAGCCAAGCAAGATCTAAAAATGCTTGAGTAAGATTATTTCATATCTTTTTCTCAACATTTATTTGGTGACCATACTGGGGAGATTTTCCATACCTCTTTGGTTGATTTTTATGCTTGATTATCATTGAATATATCTACTTTTATGATGTTGATTCTTCGACTGCTTCATTTCTTAATGACTGTACCTGTTGCAAGACAACCCAATGTTGAGCCCGATCTTCAAGATTAGACTAGCATTGCTTTAAAATTGTTTAATACCATCTTAGATACCGCTAATACTCGGGTTGAGATTAATCACTCATGGAAAACAATTGAACAAGACATAAGTGCCCAAGAATGTTGGGAAGCTAGGAAAAGGTAGCTTAGGAATTAACCATAACTTTATTTTTCCTCCAGTTTTGATCTTCTTTTCATGTCCTTAGACCCTCATTTTTCTAGGAGAAGAAGAGGTTTATAACCATAAATTAATACTATGGCTGGAATACGAAGAAGGAATGTTGTGTTGTCAACCAAACAAAGTTCTCTAAGGAGAACCTTGTCTGATTCATCTATTTCGTCTTTCTCTCCCTTACCTATCATTCACAAGATGGCATCTAGTGGCGACTCTGGTGGCACTAGAGGTGCTTCTTCATATCAATATTCAACTTCGTCAGTGATTGGTAGATTATATAGTCACCAAGTCCTTGTCCAATCTACCGCAAACCTCGCCAAAGTCATTAAAAAGTATGGGTTTTTTCAGTTTGAAGAAGATGATACAACTACCCCGTGGCATGTTTCCTCCCCTCTTAACCTAGAACCTGGTACTCGTTCACTTCCTAAATTCAAGGAGAATCTCCCTAGGTTTTCAGGGAATAACACTGTCACTACGAATGAACACTTGGTGGCATTTTCTAATTCCTGTCACAACATAGGAGCCAATGAAAACGATACTTGTATGCACTTATTTGGAATTCCCTTTAAGGGAAGGCTGCAGCCGATTTCTTTGATATCCCTCCTAATATTTTATCTGCTTTGGAGGAGTTAAACTATTGGTTCAAATCTACCTATGGGCAATACAAAAGCCCAACCGAGCAGTTACGAGAGTACAATAACATCGCTTATAAATATGGTGAGACTATCAAGTCCTTCAACTTGCGTTTCAACAAATTATACAATCAAATACCTAAACTCATTCGCCCTGAGAACCAAGCCGCTTTCATGCATTATTATAATGCATTACCTTCCCCCTATCGTCATAGGCTTGAGGAAAAATCCATTGATAACCTTGGTTCCACTCTGCACACTTTTTTAGGGTATGAAGAACAACTTGAAAGAACATGTATTCCTAAGGGAGATTCAGTTAAACAGACAGACAACTCCGCCCTCTTACAGCTTGTACAAGACATGAATAATCGAATGATAGAATATGAGCAGAAAGGAAATGTCTCCTCTCTTACCCCTGAAGCTTCATCTTCTTCTGCACCCCCTTTTAGAAATCCAAATGAAAATAATTTTTAGCTTAAAGTTATCATGCCTCATAGTTGGTGTAACTTCGGCGAGGAAAACCATGAGGAAAGTACATGTGAGGTAAATAAGAATGCTAGAGATAAAATATTTGGTAAGAGACCTGAAACTACCATTGTTGTCCTAGACTTTGCATAGCTAGAAGATGTCATGATCATAAATACTAGGAAGAAACCCTATGCTCCCAAAAGAAAATATGATCCTCCTCACACTTCTTGTAGCACAAGATCATCTTCACCAACTCCTACTGTTCAGGTTCCTAAGGCTCCTGACAGTCAAAGAAATACCTCCCCTCTCCCCTCTTTAAAATACAACATTCTAAATCAGTTGACCAACATCAAAGTAGATGCAACCCTTCTGAACATGGTTGTCGTCCTTGAAAAAAAAAAGCATCTAAAAAATTTCATGGAAGGAAAAGATTTCGTTGTAGCCAACCTCTATGAAGAGGTAGATGAAGAGGATTCATCTGTAAATAAAGTAGGTGTACATAAATTTAGATATCTTGTTAAAAACCCCCTGTTTTATATTTCTGTAAAGATTAAGATTGCCCATTGTTGCCTCATTGACGACAGTTTGGGCCCAAGTGTAATGTTGAATATTATTATGGAAGAGATAGGCTTATATTGTACAAATGAAAATGCCATAAGAATGCTCTCTTATAATAGGCTACAACAAACAACCATAGGTGAAATCAAGGATGTGACCTTGCTTTTGTGCACACACCCTGAAATAAGGGCAACCCTTAATATTCAGGTAATCGATATTCTAGTAAGTAACTACTCAATCATCTTAGGAAGATATTGGAAATCTTTGACGGGTGGATACATCTCACTCAATGGGACACACTTTTCCGTTCCTCGGAATGGTAAGAACATCATAGTCCTCATAGAGGGGAGAATTTCACCTTACATAGAAAGTGTCCCACAACCTAATGTGAATTATATCGAGGAGGACCTATGAGTGTATTCCATCTTTGCCGAGGAGGAAAACACTACCTTGGAACAAATCGACTTAGACGATGGGATGTGGCATATGCACTTTGATGGTTCATGCTCCAATGAAGGAAACATAGCTGGTATTATCTTGTACTCTCCTGTGGGTAAAATTCATAACTTTTCCTATAGGTTAGAGTTTGCTTGCACAAACAATGTCACTAAATTTGACGCATTACTGTTAGGCACTGAAAATGCCTATAATCTGGGTTGTCATCACCTTACAGTTTTTGAGGATTCCTATCTTGTTGTAAACCTTGTACGTAGGATATACTCTCCGAGAAACAAGTTAATGAAACGCTACACTGAAACTGTTTGGGAACTTATCTCGAACTTACTATCTTTCAACATCACTCATGTTAAAAGGGAATTGAACTCAATGGCTAACTGATTAGTTGTTTTTGCAACCTCTCCTACTCGACAACTTCTGCCAGAAAGCCCTGATTGTAATTTTCAATATCTGTATCGTCCCCACATCCCTGACAATATAGAGTCATGGAAGGTCTTCCCTAGTGATGACAACATCTGTGATTTCATTCAAAATGAACCTTATAAGCCTAAGGAAATTATATCAATGGAAGATAACAAGATTCCTAAAGGATTGACTCCTCTAGAAAGTTCATTTTCATCGAGTGATGTAGGAAACAAAGAGAAACTTAAAGAAGAGGAGTCAAAAAGGAAGGTGGATGAAACCATTTCCTTGAACATTGGAACACCCAAGTCTCCAAAGAATGTTAAAATAGGTGCCCAATGTTTTGATGGAGAAAAATTGAAGTTCAACAGACTGCTTGGTGAATTTCAAGATGTTTTTGTTTGGTCTTATGAGTATCTTCATGGTTTTGATCCTACTCTTATACATCATGCCATTCCTATCAAGGAGGGTATAAAATCAGTTAGGCAAAAACAAATAACCATTAACCCTGAACTGGAAGCAACTATTCGAAAGGAGTTGGAAAAACTCTTGAAGGCTGGGATCATCTTTCCAGTTAAGTACTCTGAATGGGTTTTGTTGGATTACTGAGAGGGGGGGTGAATCAATAATAACGTAATTATAATCCTTTTTCTTCAAATGTTATATCAATTTAGAATTATTATCCAATAATGAGTAGTAATAAATAAACAATCACACACATACACAATACACCAGTGTTTTACGTGGAAACCCAAATCGGGAGAAAACCATGGAATGCTTTTTCTTATATGTCTTGAAGAATTACATTCATTAGAAGCACCAATTTCCTTTGTTTTTCAGCTACAACTGGAAGGAGGTTCCAACCCCCTAGTTTCTCAGGCTACAACCTGAGGGAAGCTCCAACTCCCCAAATCTCTGGCTACAACCCCCAATGTTCTCCGACTACAACCGGAAGGTGGCTACAACCACCTGTCCTTTCCCCGTCCTGCCACCCTGAAGTAGAAGTAGAATGATGGAACCACTGTCACACTATCACTGTGAGATATACCGCTGTAAACCTGTACCAATAAATCTGAACCATGCATCAACCATGCATCAACCTGTACCATAAACAAGTGCATTAACCATGCACCAAAATGTAATCAACCTGTACCATAAACAAGTGCATCCAACCATGTGCCAAGTATGTACCAATCATGTGTCAACTACTCATCAACTATGACTCATCAATATGTACCAACATCATCAACTATACACCTCATGTATGT
>ML821156.1:63893-86471 GCA_009831015.1 Picea engelmannii
TTGTAACACCCTGTTTCCCCCAGCTTGTAAATATAACTGGACTGGCCAAGGACTATGGCAAACTCATAAATGTGAATATGTGATGTAAATGGACCTTGAGGAAGAGGTCAATGAATGTGAATGATATTTTGAATTTATTGCAGAACTGCTGAGAGGGGATGTGCAGAAAAAGAGACCACGATGGCAGTGGAAGGCCCTTGAAAAGGTGGCGTTAACTTCCACCGAGAATTAAATACCGTATTTGGACTCCACTGGACCGAAGAACCAAAAGCGGCTCGCTGGCCCTGGAATTTAATGCCTCATAGGCTGGTAGGCGGATGGCTTGATGAGGGATGGGATGGTGAACCACCCATCTATAGAGCCGTCCGACCTGATTAGCGTGAGGGTAATCGTGCCACACGTAACCTCGCAAGAGGATAAGGCGTATGGCAGAAGAGATTGAAAAGGGCAGACGTGAGGGGAACTCTGGATTTTTACGTAGAGTGAGTGATAGCAGAGAGGAAGGATTGCAACCTTCGCTCCTGGTCACTGGTAGACAGAGAGACGCAGTCTCAGAGCATCGTGGTCTCAGCTCGGGGGTGGCTAGTGGTAAATCCGTTGGGAGTCGCTGAGCCTACGATTGGGTGGAAACGAGCACCCCTCTCAGCAATTGCCCATACTTCTAGTGTCATTCCCGATAAGTGTTTTATATATTTTGCATCTTGAAATTCATAGACTGATATATGTATATATATGCTCATAGAACTGTGAAATTGTGAATGATTTCAGTGTTAGAATGTCTGTGCAGTGTTTGATAAGAATGAATAGATATATGCTTATAACAAATGAAACCATGCATGAATTATGTCAATAAATGGATTTGATTATGCATGAGCTGAACCAAGTCAGACTTCCAGTCCGTCTTCGAGAGTTTGTTTCCCTTTGTCTGTTTCGAGGAATGCCCTAGATTAGATCTCTTCACCAAGATTCCCTTCTTAGAAAGGTTCACCAAGAACCCAGAAAAAGGACTTGAACGCGCAAGTCTTAATAACCCTGTACGAAGAGGAATGACCCTCTTAATATTTCAAAGTAGCATTGTAGAGATAAGTAACGAATCGATGGATGAAATCCTGTTGGAAGACCCATGGTCATTCACGACCATCAGATCGACGAAAGTAGTAGGAGCGTTATAACCCTTGCTGCTTTTCCCTCTATCTTTGTGGATAGCGGGGAAATCAGGATCATAGGACCCCCCAGGGTCCATGAGAACATTTGGACCATTGATATTTCCACATCCACGAAGTAGTGGAAGAAATGCGCGAGGTGGGACAATCTGAGCCGTTGGATCTCCTTCGGAATTCCCGTCGGCCGTGGATCGGGTTAAGATGCTCATAATTTAGTCTCTGGAGTGTGCGCAGGAAGAACGGATCTAGACCGTTAGATCTTGGTCCAGTTACCCGTTAGCCGTCAGATTGGATTGGAGCTGTCCGAGGGTTACCATCAGGAGTCCAACCATCAGCATATCGGGATTTTCAAGGACAAGAAAATCAAGACACTCCAAGTCTCGAAACGCTGGAAAAATCTGAGCCGTCCATTTAGGGAGACAGGTGTCTGAAATCCGTAGAGAGTCGGGATATTCGGCATCGAGAAATTGGAGTTCCTGAGGCCGTGAGAATGGGGACATCACAAGTCTCGAAATCCCAGAGAAATCGGGACCGTCCATCCAAAAAGGACGCATGGCAGCAATCGACGCCGTCGGGGAAGGTCCTGACAGGAAGCTGTTGATCGACGTTTGTGTCATCAGGATATTGGGAATCCTGATGACAATTTGTTTATGCATTTTGGAATCGCGATGCTCGAAACCCCGATGAGTGGAAGCCAGCTGTTAGTATATTAGAGAAGTAGGGAGCACCATTGTGGGGGCCAGTTGTCAGCATAGCAAGAAGACTGGATTCGAAGGATCGGGAATCCCGTGAGCCCATACATTTTGGTATTGAAAACCCCGTAGCCCCGACGAGGGATAAGACTACGGTCATGGGGATCGGGGTCATGTGATATAGGAGCCTAGCCAGGAGAGATAGCGCATAAAGGATGCGTCAGGAATCGAGGAATCGCGAGTCTTGGGGACGTTTTCATTTAGACATTGGAAATT
Organism: Picea engelmannii; assembly: GCA_009831015.1. Classification (NCBI taxonomy): domain Eukaryota; kingdom Viridiplantae; phylum Streptophyta; class Pinopsida; order Pinales; family Pinaceae; genus Picea; species Picea engelmannii. The sequence continues at coordinate 66,025 of ML821156.1, forward strand.
CCGAAACCCCGATGGGGGACAAGGCTGTGGTCTTGTGAGATAGAGGTCACCTGGACTAAAGTCTTAGCCCGGGAGGCTAAGGCGGTAGAGGAGCGTATCGAGAATCGGGGATCGGTAAACCAAATTTTTGGGACATCATGAGTGTCAAAACCCTGATGAGGATGTAAGGCTGCGGTCACATAGAGGGAGGTCGTATGGACCTGAAAGACTAGCCCAAGGGGACTAGCGGTAGTTGGAGTGCATCGGGAATCAGAGGATCGCGGATCCAAAGGGCATATGTATTTTGGCATTAGAAATCCCGAAACCCCGACGAAAAGAAAAATATAAGGCTGCGGTCTTGTGAGCACGATCATGTGGACCAGGGCATAGCCAGGAGGGGCTAAGGCCGGAAGAGAGCTCATCGGAGATCGGGAAATCGAGAGTATAGGAACCCTCGACATTAGAAAGGATGAAACCCCGAAAACCTGAAATTTTCATCAGGGAAAGACCACGGTTAGGTGAAGAAAGCCGTATAGGTGAATGAAAGATCCATGGACCGGGATTGGAATTTTGCTGCTGCAAGCTTTGGGGATTCTCATTGTTGAGAACTAAATGAAAACTTTTGACTTTAGGTAGTGGGTATGTTACAATAACTCAGAAAATCCAACCAGTACAAGACCAGGCTTATCAATTATGTACAGAGGTAGAAGGCTAAGGAGCAGAGCTAGAAAAGGTTGCCATTATAGCTAAACAATGTCTGGAAGGACCTATCAATGATGCAGTCATCCAAGAGCTTGCAGGACAAGAGGTCCTTGCACATCAGTAAGTCGAAGCATCTCGAGCCAATCTCGAGGCATTCGAAGCAGAGCTAGTCAGACCAGAGTGACTCGGGACAAGTCACATGTGAGTGTGTGGGGCCTATTGGCCCTTGACCAAGTTTTGGGAGATTCTTGGTCATGTTAATCTATTTTGGGACTTCGACAGCTTGTCGAAGAAGGAGCGCAAGTCGAAGCAGATATCGGGGGATCTCTACCTTGTTTTGGATCCTTTTTGGGATTTGGGAATATGTAATGGGTATGGGATGTCAGCCCATGGGTTTACCCATGTTTAGGCCTATTTTTTAAAGTATAAATAGATGTCTAGGCAATGTAAGAAGAAATATATACAAGGAGAGGCCGATAAGCTAAGTGCTAGATCTATGATTTGTAAATGCTCTGTGCATATTGTGAGAATTTTGTAGAGCTAAGTGCAAGAGGTTGTAAAGGATTTTGGAGTGCTTTGGGTTGCAACGCAGAGAAGAAGGATCTAGCGAGCTACACATATCTTCTGTCATATGAAGAGTAGGGTTTTGAGGCTCTGTGCATGTAACCCTTTGAAGAAGATAATAAAGAAGAAGAGTTGGTGGACGTAGCCCCAGGGTGGGGGTGAACCACGTAAATACTGTGTTATTCTGCTCTGTGCGATGTGTTTATGTCTTGTGTTGCTAAGTGATTTGAGATAGATAGATAGATCTGTTTATGATTTGTGCTTATGATGATTCTGGATGATAGATATGGCATAGGTAAATAGGCTTAGTGCTTAGATCTGATCCAATTGTGTATGCTAAGTGCTTAAATACCTTAGATTAGGGTGAATTTTGCAATGTTCTACTTTCTCTGCGGAGTATATATTGGTTAGATAATGATGAACTAACGGTGCTAAGTGCTCTATCAAGTATTATAATCATAGATCTGTGTCCCAGCTAAGGTTGCAGACACCCGAGTCCTGCAACCACCCCTGCCTCTACCTTGGGTGAGACTTCATCTGCTTCGCAGGTGTTTCTGAAAGGGTCGGTAGTTAGGGTTTTGTTGGTGCGCTGTATAGCGTTGAACCCCAGGTGTTCCCCTGTGCCAACAGGTTTTATGTTGACTATTGTTTCGTTGCAAGATCTTGTCAATTGATATGATGAAGACTGTTTGTAACCGAGCATATTTTGGAAGTATGTTCGTATTTGAAAAAGGACCTGTGTATATTTTAATTAGGCCCGATTGTAAATTGGTAAACAATGGATGTTGATTATTATTGTGATGCAATATGGACTATCAGGGATGGATGTCGAGCATATTGTTATGCATTTTTTTTTATTATGTTTAAAAAAAATAAAAGAAAGAAAGGATCAAGGCTTTGTTAAACAAGACCGTTGAAATGAAAAGGTTGTTTTTTTTAGACTGTTATGAATTGAGAAATTATGGGAAATTTAAATATTGGAACAACAAACAATTTGGTACATAATTGAGAAACAATGAATGTTGGTGTTTTTTGGATTGATTCCAATATAGAGTTATGGTTATTTAATTTGTTTTATGAACAATATCCATTATTTTCCCTGTCATTCTCTCACTTTTTCACATTTTACGAATCCCCTCATAATCCCAGATTCACTTTGCACACCCTCTTTTTAAAATTGAATTAAAATTAAATGGAAACTCTGTATTACATCAATTAAAGGATGACACATATATGGGTTACAATTGATATGTTTTGTTATTGCAACATATTTGATTGTTTAATGATTTGTTGAGTAGTAATCATGTTCTACTCCCTTTCATTTTATCACTTTTCCGCTCAATAAAACCCCCTTAGATATCCTAGAACCCTTATTCACCCCCTGGTCATTGATAAGTATTAAATGATTTTATGGATTGGCTTGCATGGGTCTGATGTGTTGCCGATCCAAACTTTATTTCATATTTAAAGAGATGTCATGCATGGTTTGTTTAAGAAACTAGTTGCTAATAAATGCTGCATACATGATGAGCTTCTTCAGTAGAGGAAGCCATCACCAAAATAACAGGGGCAGAGGGAATTGGAACAGAGGCCCCAGAAGGCCTAGATTTTTGATACATTTTGATGCAGATCCACAAGAGTTAAACCAGATCTTCCAAGCTGGATTTTTCAACTGGATTGGACAAGGGGTAGTCCAACCTAGGCTAGAAATGTCTCCCTTCCAACCCTAGCATGTCCCTGGTATCCATGTCCCCCCTTATGTCTCATTACAACCTGAAGTCCCTGAAAATGACACATGGCAAGAGATTGTTCACCCAACAGTCTCCCAACATCGTGGCTAGCCCAATTTGTCTCTACCTACTCCTCCTCCACTCGTTAACTCAATTGTCCAAATTTCCCCTGCACACCCACCTGTACAGTCTTCCTATGCAAGCAAGAGACTTAAAACCGAAGCCCACCACACACATAATAAAGGAAAATTCGCTGTTTCCCCTCAAGTGATTAAGCCAAATCCATTTCATCCCGCATGCACTTGAGAGATGAATTCTCTCATGTTATCAATGAGATCAAGCCTAAGGCTCCACACAGCCTAAGGCTAATTCATAAAAGTCAAAGGGAGACATAAACAACAAAGGGAAAATTTCCTCCCAAAGTGGCAAATATGGTTTTTGAGTATATTTTATTATTGATTGTTGAGAACAGTTGACTGCTGAATTTTTTGGACAACATACTATTTTTGGATATTATATTTTTTTGGATATGGTTTAAAATATCATTGATATTAATTTTCAAATTATGAGAATGATGATGGGAGCCACAAGGAGGGATGTGTTTGATTGATTGACTAGTTGTGTTTATTTTTGTTAAGAAACTAAAGGGAGTCACAAGGGGTCCCATCTACTATTTATTATTTATTAAAGTCCCTTATTATTTTTATATTAATTCTTCCCCTAAACTAAAAGTTAGTTGAGTTTTAGTTAACTTAACTAAAAGAAGTAGTTGAACTACTTCAATTAATTTTGATTGTTTAAAGGCAAAAAGAGAAGGATGAACAAAGGGAGAATAGAAGGAGAAGGCATACTAAGGTTTGCTCTTGAGTTTTATTGAGATAGTTTAGTTTTCATTCATTAAAATCCTAATTCTCTTTTATGACAACAGGGTCCTATTGTAGACAACAAGATTCAAGGATGAATTACATCATCCAGACACTTGTTTTCAGAGGTGTTGATCTATTTTTGATAGTCTGTGTAGACTTGTCTGTTTATGAATTAAATTTCATGACTGATAAAGGATATTGTGCATAGTCGAGTGGGCAGTAATCTATGGCAAGATGATCCAACTTTTAAAGTTTAGTTTTTTACTTTCTGTCAGAAGTCCTTTTGTATGGTTTTCATCGGGGACATCTAAGTTTGACTTTGGTCCAAAATCCCTCAGGGATTTTTGTAAAGAGAACGATTATTTTGATTTCTTGGAGTGAAATAAATGATTGTTATTCCGTCTCATCTGTGTTAATTTGTGACTTGGTATTTTTTCTTTTGTCTCCACATTTACTTTTGCAACTGTTATATTTAGAAAATTATATAAAAATGTTGAATTTTACAACAATCATTTATTTATAAAAAATCATCCTAAGCCCTTGTAACTAATACTTGTGGACTAGGAAACAAATTTTGAGGCTATAAACATAGGGTGATATTCCTGTCTATATTTACTTAGCCAAACAAGATATGAAAATGCTTGAGTAATATTATTTAATATATTTTCCTCAACACGGTTGTAGACAAAGAACATAGGGGGTTGTATCCTCCTTCTGGTTGTAGCCAGAGAATTGGGGAGTTGGATCTTCCCTCAGGTTGTAGCCTGAGAAACTAGGGGGTTGTAGCCTCCTTCTGGTTGTAGCCAGAGAATTGGAGAGTTGGATCTTCCTTCAGGTTGTAGCCTGAGAAACCAGGGGGTTGGAGCCTCCTTCCATTTGCAACTGGAAAACAAAGGAAGTTGGTGCTTCCAATGAATGTAATTCTTAAAGACATATAAGAAAAAAAATTACGTGGTTTTTTCCCGCTTTGGGTTTCCACATAAAAACACTGGTGTACTGTGTATGTGTATGATTTGTCATTTGTTCATTGTTTATTTACTCTACAACTATTGGATGATAATTCTACATTGATATAACACTTACATTTTGTGGTTAAAAAGGATAATTTCTCTATTACTGATTCACCCCCCCTCTCAGTAATCCAACATACGAAGCGAATATTTCACAAGTTTCAAGCATGATCCCGGGTCAAGTGAAGAAGTTCATAGACCCTCCGATTAAAGCTCTCGCAGTCTTACAATGCTTGAGTATTAAACTAATCAAGTACAAGGAACAAGAAGTTGAGATGAAGGAGGTTCTCTCCGCTCCAATGGATCAACACAGGTTCCTGTATGCAAATACATGCGAACATCTCTTTTGCAGATGGTCAGAATATGAGAGGAACAATCCACTTTAGTAAAACCACCAGATGATCAAAAGAGAATCAAAAGAGAACAGATAGATAAAGTCTTCCATGTGGCGTTTTCTTAACTTAACACAACTTTAGTAGTTATTTTTTTATAAATAGGGGAATCAACCCTGTGTCAAAGGGTCGATGGTTTTGGAGAGAAAGATTTTTTGTAGAATTTTGTAAGAGAACTATTTCTATGCAAATTATTTTAATTAATAAGTTCTGTTTAGAACCAAAGACACTTCTTTCATTTGAGGCGTGAATGTGTTTGGACTGCGGGGGACTATCTCTGTCTTCAGATTCAATATTCGCTTCTATATTGAGTAAGAGTTGTTGTATATATTATTCAAAGTTATCTGTTAATGTTGTAACAATTCTTTTATTCTAGTTGATGAATAGAAATCGACTGTGTTACCCTGCGATTGATAATAGAGCATTGAAAATTACTTTTTCTTGCACTAAATTCTTGTCACATATATATTTTCTTTCTGTAAATGTTATCTCAGAAAATGTTGAATGTATACTAATCAAAATGGTATTAATGCTAGTTTGAAGTAGTTTAGATCTTCTTCGTCTGCATGCTAAGATATAAAGGTTATCCTGCAACCCAACCTTCCCCAACACATAATTAGCTTCCCTATGTCATCTAGTTCAAAGCTCTATCTTTATTTTGTTATAAACATTAGAAAAGAACCAAAAAGAGAACTGCATATCCTGAGGAAAGGTTTAACATAAAATACATATTTTTCAATCACGATTAAATCCCATCTATAATTCCATCTAGATCACGAATCTGGATAACCTTACCACTCATCTCAGACCCCTCAACAGTTCCATGTGTCAAATAAAACTTAATATAATTATACTAGGAAGGGTTTGGTTCCCATTGTTGAGTTAAAGGGATCTCAGACCCCTCAACAGTTCCATGTTTCAAATAAAACTTAATATCATTATACCAAGAATCCAGCATGGTTTGTGTACAACAAATTTGTGTTTCATGAGACAATGTCTCATTTGGTACTACTAGTTCATGGTCAGGCAGATTAACTAAATCAACCACTAATTTGCAAAGACCTTGACCTCTAGAAATTTGTGTTGGTTTAATCTCGAGATCATATTCTTGAAGAGAGGTCATCCGGCGATCCCTCTTTTCCCCAAGGTCTTTTTGAACTAATAAATTTCTCACTGTAGGGTAAGGAACAATGACTTTAGTTTTGGATTTCAAGAGATAAGGTTTAAAGTGTTTCATTTCTTTAAAGACATCGAAGGCTTGCTGATCGACTGCAGGATAATTTAATTTTGCTCCTTTAAAGGTAGAACTCATAAATGAAATGGGGATTTCATTGTTATCATTGTTTTTCTGGGTGAGTACCGCAGCATATGATCTTTCTGACGTGAATGTATAGAGAGTAAAATCTTTGGTAAAATTAGGAATCATCAAGGGTGGAGCTTATGTTATAGCTTTTCTGATGGAATTAAAAACTAGGTTTTCTTGTGATCCCGACCTAAAGACAATGTCCTTTTTTATTATATTTTGCAAGGGCCTAACCATCTCATAAAAACTAGGAACAAAATGTCTAACAAAATTTATTTTACCAAGAAAATATTGCATGTATTTTTTGGATGATGGAGGGGAAAGATTGGCTATGGATTGAGTTTGTTCAAGGTCTATCATCATTCCATCCTTTGATACTATGAAGCCAAATAATTTTCCCCTATCAACATCAAAAATTGATTTCTTGGGGTTTAATGAAATACCATACTTACGACAACGTTCTAATACACTCCTCGGGTGAGATAAATTATCCTTTTTATCTATTGAGAAGACAATAACATCATCCAGATAAACAACCACTGATTTATTTATAATCCCCCAAAAAGCGATATCCATGGCCCTTTGGAAAGTGGCCCCAACATTAATTAGTACAAAAGGAATTTTACGATAATCATAAGTTCCCCAAGGGATTTGGAATGTAGTTTTAAGTTGATCTGATGGGGACATTAAGACCTGGTTGTATCCCAAGAAATCATCCAATAAGGATAGTCTTTTAGAACCAAATACTTGTTGTAAGATCTATTCCATGGGAGGAATAGGGTAATTATCCTTATCAGAGGCTCGATTCAAGTTCCCTAAATCGACACAAAGTCGTATTTCCCTGTTCTTTTTCCTTACCGGGACTAAGTTGGACACCCATTGGGTGTGTCGAACATGAAAGATGATCTTAGCTGTTAATGATTTATTCAATTCCTTTTTGACTGTGGGCTCTAACTTAGGGTGCATCTTTCTTAGTTTTTGTTGAAATGGTTGGGATTTAGGCTTCATGGGGATTACATGTTGTATTATATTTGGATCGAATGTTTTTAAATCGTCGCAAGTCCAAGCGAATACATCTTTAAATTCTTTGAAAAGTTTAATAAATGCTGATTTTTCTTGTTGTGTACATCCTTTTCCCAAATCAATGTTCTGAGGCTGATCATGTGTCCCTAATTTTATGGTTTCATATTGCAACGAGGAACTATTGGTTTTATAGTTAACTACTCCTCTAAATTTGTCATGTAAATCATAAAACTTTTCTAATCTAATGACAAATTTAGGGATAGAATTTACCATATCAGATGAACTTTCAGCCGATCATGTATCAGATATTACCGTAAAATCGTGAATATTTTTATCATGAGTGTGTTCATCGATTACAACACCTTGGAAAGTGTCTTCCATATGCAGAAAAATTATGATATGTTGATCATCGTCAAACACCTGCCAATTGGTGATATTATTTGGAATTGACTGCCTGAATATTAATTCAACATAAAATGAATTAGGAGAGAAACCTTCAAAATAAATAATTTTGATGCTACATTTGCCAACAAATCTACTTCAGTATTACTAGATCTAGTAATAGAAATTATATTGAAGGCGGAAAATTTATTAATTAAGTTCCATACCTCGGTCTGGTAGTTTTTCAGATGAGTAGATATATAATGAATGACATTTTTTACCTGCTTGACCACAATTTCAAAATCACTGAATATGACTAGGCATTGGACGTCAAGGTCAATGAATTTCTTGAGTCCCTGCAAGAGAGCTTCATATTTTGCCCTATTATTTGTGCAATCAAATTCTAATCTACAATAAATATGTGTCTTATTACCTTTGGGATCTATCAATAAACATAAGAAACCGACTCCTTCACGTGATTTAGACCCATCAAAGTATAAATACCAAATTCCATCATTTTCACAACTATTTATAGTATTCACAACATGATTTGGGGCCATTACTTGAGTTCAAACTGATATTTCAGATTGTTGATCAGGGTTTTAAATGCTAGTTATTTCAGCAATGAAGTTCCCAAAGAAGGTATTCATACCTTGATCTTCTAATGCATTCACCCTTAGGACAAAAGGTTTGTTTCAATCATTCAGATCTGTGACTGCATATTTCAGATAATGTTCCCCATTGACCCTAAGTTTATTTGGCTGACCATTGAGAGGAAACCACAAGTGAGACCAATTTGTAATAAAATAACCATGAATTTGTTCAGACCAGTCCCTACTAAGGAACATACCATACTCTTCTGGAATATCTTCTACTACAATGTCGATCACCTGATGCACCTTCAGATTGCATGATAACCTGATCAACACATCTTTAAGCTCTCCAACCACAACAACTTTAGTTTTATTTAGATGAATGATTTTCATATCAAATGGCTTAACTTCAGCATTGATTTTCTGACAAAACGACAAAGGCATCACATTCGATGACGCCCCAGAGTCTGCCATACAATTATGCACATTTCTATTAAATATATCAAATGTTAATAGAAACAATGGCACATTTGACCTCTTTCGTGGTGTGGGAGAAGGATTTGGGGGTTGTTGATTTTTATTTGTTGCATATGAGGGTATTTTATCCATATTTTCTATGCTTTTATCAGGAACATCCTTCTTTTTACTATTGATTTCAGGTATGCTTTGATCTGAAACATCCTTCTTCTTACTATTACTGTTTTCAACAACGCTTTTGCCTAGAGAGTCATTCTTCTTATTGTTACTATTTTCAGATATGCTTTGTAACATTTTCCATTGGATGTATGGAAACTTAAGCAGCTCGTAGATTGAAATATTTTATTTTAACCTCTTGAAATCCTCAATAGATTCATATTCTATATCAGAGAAAGAAAAACTCTTTGAGGTTTCAACCTATTTTGTCTATTTTGATATTGCATTTTTGTTTGTATCAGGTGCATGTTTGTTTTGTTCTTTAGGCTTACTTTTGCTACAAGTATTATAAGAATGTTGGTTATTATGTATGATTTCAAAGTTGGCTTGAAAAATGCTATCTGAAAAATGTCCAAAAGATGGGGGTGACAAATCTTCTTCATTAGGTGTTCCATCATCCTCATTTTCTACATTAGTTTGTTGTTTAGGTGGGGCATCAACAGTATTATCAGTTCCAGTTAATAAAGACTTCATAGCATGGTATGACCCTTATAAACTCAAACCTTCAGCCGATGGAAATGACCTATTGGGAGGATTTGGAAGTGGCCTTCTAAACGATGGTCGATAATTTCCTTTGCAAGAAGATCCTTCTTCTGCAGCTATTTTTAGGTCTACAACTTGGCTGGACAACTTTTGAAAGACTTTTTGTAAGTTTTCCATATCTATGGGTTCTTGATCCTTGTTATTTGAAGGTGGTTTGGTAAGAATCTCTATCTTCTTCTTGGAAGAAGAAGATGGTTCAATGTCAAGATTTTTGTTATCCTTCAATCTAAGCATGTCCTTTTCAATGAGTACTGCCTCTTCAAAAGATTCTAATAGAGTATTCTTTTTGGACCTTTAACCCACATGGCTGTGGTATGATGTAAAACTTTAGCATAATAAGCAACAATCAAATTTTCTGTGGCCATAGAATCAACAGGGATTTTGTTTTTAAGTGTAAGAAATCTTTGGTTAAAATCCTTAACCTTTTCTTTAGGATTCATCTTCATATTGGATAACTCCATGACTAAGACTTCGGGAGATTTGTCATCTCTGAATTTTTCTAAGAAAAAGGTTTCAAATTTATCCTATGAAACAATAGTTTGAGGTTGTTGTGCAAAGTACCATGTGGAGGCATTCCCTTTGAAGGTATATGGAAACAACCTGCATACGACATATTTATGTTCTACATTTATAAGCCTAAGAACTAACATGCATTTTTTTATATGATCCTCAATTGATTGCTTAGAATCAGGATCAAACTTAGGCAACCATTTTTCAGGATGTTTGGGTAAAGGATGTTGGGGTCCTGGTACTACCACATCATCTTGGTCAAGCCAAGGTTTGGCAGGATTATTTTGATTAGCCATCAAAGCTAGATTCTTTGAAGTGTTAGAGGTTTGAGAAGATTCATAAGATGAATTGTCCTTGTCAGAGGACTCTCCTTCTGAAGGAGGTGGAGAAGGGTCGGGTGGTGAAGGAGGAAGTCCAGATCCCCCAACACCTAGAATGAGTGCTTCTGATGGATCAATAAATATATCACACAATGCGTAATTTGGTGTACCAGTGGAAAGAGTATCTTCTTGTTGATTGGAAAAATCAAGGGGTTGATGTAATTTTTCACCAAACTGTCTAAGTCTGGCCAATGTGTCTTGGGTTATTATTATTTATTGATGAAAATTTTGGATAATCTCTTGTACATCAATTCCCTGAGGAAGGGGTGTTGCAGGTTCAACAAGAATAATAGGCTGGGCTTCTGATGTAGTGGCTATATCGGGTATAACAATGGAGTTTGATAAACTATGAGTTATAATTAGGGAACGATTATTAGGAAGTGTCTTTCGACCCCCTCGTGCCATTAATATCCAATTGGCCCTCCTTCTAATGTCATTTTTTGACGGGCATATGTGAACACACCGTTAATTATGAGGGAAATCCAAGTCTGAGGTTGTCTAAGTAACCTAAACCGTTTGGAATGACTCACCCCGATGGGTTTTATGGCTCTGTTGGTCGGTATAGGGATCCAATCTAAACTATAAAATAAAATAACTGATTTGATTATCTACTATGTACATTAATATTCTATATTTACATTAGATATGCACATACTACAAACATTTATGTACAACAATATATATATATATATATATATATATATATATATATATATATATATATATAAGGTTTGTGTAAATCCTTGTAAAACTAATTGCTAAACAAAATTCAAGTACCAGATAAATATACAAAAACTATTTTAAAACTAATTACTATTTTAATTAAAAATCACACAACAAAAGGAAATGAATGCAAATTTTATTGATATAACTTAAATGGGCAAAACAATTTAAGTTTAAATGTTAATTCTCATTCATTTGATAGAAATAAATAAACTAAAATAATAAAAGATAGACTAACCTGTCACCGATCAACAACCAAAATCGAACTGTGATTATGTCTTCCTGTGTGAGATAAGCTCCAACAATTTGTTAGCCAAAGATAAATCTATGGCAAGTAAATTACGAAGTAGCAAGACTTGTGATATTACCCAAAGAAATTCAGGTAACTAAACGATTCATATGTCACTTTAAGAAATAGAAAGACAATTTGCAATACAATCCATTATGACATTTTATGACTCAATATACAGAGAAGGAAACAATTCCAATCAATGTAATTGATTACAACAAATTCAAAACATTTGAATCAACTCAAAAATATTGAGATATTTGTCTTATAATTGATATGTCATACAGATCAATAATAAACTGGAATAATAGACTATAACATGAAAAAAAAAGGAAAGACATCAAGCCATGTATTGATAAACAGATCAAAGCTAATTAAATGAACACATATCTTGAGCTTTAGAAGAATATGAAAAGAAATATGAATGATAGAATACTCATACTAAAACACTTTACTATTAGGACGAAATCCATTGAGAAAAATGTCTGTTCATATCCTTCTTTCAAATAAATTTTAGTCCATTCTCCATAATTCCAATTCCCCTTTGTTTGAGAGAAAAATGAGTATTTAAAGGAAGTCATGATTGATTCTCATATCCACATGATAGAGATCAATATTTCAAAAATAAAGAGATTCTAATCTCCAATCTAAACTGAGTTTTCTATAATAAAATCTATAACAACTTGATTAAATTTTGTTACAAATAATCAAACATAACTGAGAACTGTTTGGAACAGATCCTATTACTAATCAAGAGAAACCAACATATCTGATCCTCAATAGCTAATCAATGCGCATATCATCCATGAGACCGTTTTAGAGACCTGAAAAATAAAAATTAGAAATCTAATTAACTAATTTGAGACTGGCTACATAATCTTCGATTCTGTAGCTAGTCTATCACAAAAAAATTATGCTAAATAAATTGCACTCAATCATAATAGAAAATAAAATTTAGTTACCCAAAATCAAGCATTTGAAAATGAAGGATTGTGAACTTTTGATCCTGAAACGAAATTGACATTGGTTGAATGTTTTATAATTACATCTCCAGATTTATTTGGCCTTTTAATTGTTCAAGCTATGCATGTCTGAGCATCCAACTATAGTTTCTATTTTCCTCTTCAAACTTTGTATTTCGTCTTATGACTTGATTTAAATGCACTTGCAAATAAGGCACATCAGAGTAGTATCTCTGAACCCAATCCAAGAAATCATGACAATGGTAAGATTCCAAACCCAACATTGAATGTTGTTGTTCCTTTTCTACAAATATTTATTTAGCTTTTAGATCAGACTGTATGCCAGATAAATCCTCACAATATCGAAGAAAAGGTGGTAAATTTGAGATGAAATCATACTGGGTATGATCGTCTTCAAAAGAGTCTTGATCTATTATAGTGATAGTTGGAATTGTGTCATCCTTATGTTTCTTTTTATTTTGGATTAACCTGGATATAACTTGACCAACTCTCTTGTTTTTGAAATCAACTTCGCAATTGTAATGCGAATATTTACCCTTTGTATCATGTTCCTTTGATTTTTATTCTTTGATTGGACTCATAGGCTATGGCTGGTAATCATTTGAAAATCAGTCCTTTAGATTAGTAACGACAACTTCTAATGATTTCTTAGGAACAAATATATTATTTCTAAAAAACATTCGTGTCACAAGTAAAGGGTCACTTTGAAGGTTGGATGACGAAACATGGTTATCGTCGAGTTGAATCTCCTGTGGTAGAGGTTGCTGAGGTAATACCTCTTCATCATTCTATGCAATATCAACCACAGGATCACTGTTCTGGGGTAAGAACTTATTTCTAATGAGGAAATCCTCCCAAGTGTTCCCGATACTAAAAAGATGATGCTCGACCAGGGTTCAAATAAAACCATGAGGAAACAAGCTAGCTTGAGGGTTACTGTTTGGACACTGGTAAAATCTAGCCATCTTTTGTAAAATTCCGAGCAAATATAAAGGAAAATCTAGATGAAACCCCAAGAAAACCATAAGCATACGTATGTGGAAGTAAAATATCATACCATAGCGTCCTTCACAGGTTATAAATTGTTTAATAATTAGAAGGAGGTTGCGCCATCTGGGATGGAATAAATACAAGGGCATACCTTTTACATGGTATTTTGTTTTCTTAGAAATTAACAAATATTGCCAAAGAATGTTTTCAATCCTAACATTATTAAACCACTTATCCCCAGAAAGAGGAAGACCAGTGGCTTTGGCAACAAAATCTTCTTTAATATGGAACTGGACATCTCCAACCTTAACCCTAACACCATCAAAAGTTTTGGTGAATTCTTTGGAAATGTCTAAATTGAAACCTCTAAATGATTGGACAAAAGCTATCCAACTGACTTGGGAAAGTTTTTCAGCCACACCATCATAAATTAACAGGGTTTGTGAACCATTTGGCTCAATTATTGCTATAGGGGCCATAACGGGGATGAACCAAAATACTGTGAGGTCAAATTTGTGAGAGCAACCAAAATGAAGACTGAACATGGTAAAAGGATAAGTCTCAAAGCAAAATAAAGAAACATACCTGACATTAAGAGAAATTTGCAAGAGTTGCGAGTACCTTGTTATCATTCCACACTTGGAATGTTGATTTTTTCCTATTGAGCAAAGGACAGATGTGCTCGACACAACAAAACCCATGTAACTATTGTTGCTTTGCATGAAACCTTGGTCCGAAAACTAATACCTCTCTCTTGATGCGATTATGATTTACAAAATATCCAGAAATTTCGTTGATAAGAAAATACCATCATAAACAAATATGGGGTAGCATAGGGTTTGGAAATAGTGACAAGAAGTTTGCCCGACCACTTAGAGTTTACCATAAATTTTAAAAATGTAGGTTGCAATAATTTTATCATAAGATTAGTCACGGGTCGATGTGTTTAGGACATTCATAACATAACCTATTTCATTCATCCTTATACACAAAGACAATCACTATCAATATTAGGTTTTAATCCAACAATCATTCCTAGATCATTTTTCAAGTTTATTTTACTAAAAGAAACAACAACCCTTTAAATTATGCATGGGAAAACCACCAACAAAGTTTCTTATAGTAGTTTTGGATGAAAGAAGGTTAAATTCATGCTTTGTAGTCATGAATTTAAAGGAGTGTATTATTCATCAATTTACACAAAAATACACACGAGAAATCAATAAAAATAAGAAATAACAAGTGATATAAAATGCAAACTTTGGACTAAAAAAAATCACCAGTCTGACGATTGCACTTGCCCCGGGGTGATCACAAGATAATAGAATGTTTCTAATAGGAACACAAAACAAGATGGTAGTTGGGCTTCCAACAAGACAATATGTTATTAATAATCATCAAGAGATTATACATGCACATTCACTACATGATGTTCTAGCCTCTTATGACATATGTCATTCACTCCCAAATTATTTGAGCATCAGGAGACCTCCAGGGTACCCCCATTTTGAGCTTGCACTCTCAAGAGTTGCTTCGTAAATTAATTCAATGAAAAGGCATGGAAATAGATGGATTGGTCTCACCTTCAACTACCCATTGATCTAGTGCCCCACTCAATAGTATAAATCAAGCTTCCAATGGAACAATATGGAGGAGATTGCACTTTGGAAACATATTGACAAGAGTTTTGGTTCTATCCCGGGACTTCCTTTGGAAACCCAACATACAGCTGTACAACATTGCACTTAGATGTTCCAAAGAAGGAACATGATGTTGCGTGAGGTCAAGAAAGAAACTAGTAAAGGGAGAATGATGGGACTATGAAATGATACATTCTTGTCTCTATTTTGATAACTTTAAGTCTAATCAATCCTATATTGATCCTCATACGTAAAACTTTCCACCTACCTTATCCACCAATTGTATAAATGTAAATATGGATTGCATTTCTTCATATTTTCATGTTTATATTATAGAATTATGATATAAGTATGAGTTTTTAGCTACAATAAAAATACAGTTTCTAACCATAAACTCTAAGAATGGTCAACATACTATATGTTGAAATTAATTCAAAGGAGATATGCAATGATTGTGACTCTTCAGTGGATTAATGAGGAAAATAATCAAAATAAATCAATTCAAATTTATCAACTGTGCAAGTGGACAAAGCATAGAGTGAATCAAGGAACAATTTGAATGTTTTCATTCATGCCCATGAATATATACCATGGAATTTGAGAGCTGTTAGCATTCAGGTACCTATGGACTATGCATTTCCTCCACAAATGCACCATACGATTTAATGAGAAGTAGTTATGTGTCCATATATTTATGGTTTTTTAAATACAAACTGTTATGGGTAAATTCCCATCCATAGCTATAAAAAATCAGTGTTATTTTCGTATTGGGTACTGTGGATTGAATTAGAGAACTGATTTCTATTTTGTGAACAAACCTCTTAATTTTCTGCAATATATTTATAGTTTCATTTTGTATATGACTGAATTTTGAGTGATATAGTTAACTTCTATAGTTTGCTGAACCGATTTGGAATTGGGCCCACTTCAAAGAGGTACCAGTTGTTGTCTTTATGTATATATTTCTTGTCGTTATTTAATTACTTCACATAACATTGTTTTTCTATGTTTATATGTTGTAGGTTTTCACACTTGGTTTAAATTACAACTTTGTTTATATTCCACCTTTTATACTCTATTCATAAGCATTGTGTGTATACATGCCTATTGTTGTTGCTATTTTATTTTCTAACTACCATATTAGTTTATTAAAATTTTAAGTGTGCATTTGATTGAAGTTAATTTTAATTGGAATTAAATGATTGTTTATTTTATGTCTCACTACTAGAGCAAGTGAGGGAACCTCTGTAACCCAAAACCAGAATTAGCCACTAGTCAAACCAAGACAAAATCAAAGTATTTCTCTTTGATTTTGGTTTTTAGTTCAATGATTCAAAACTTTTAACTTGAGTAGAGTAAATTTTTATTCAATTAGTCAATATTACAAAACAATTATTCTCGAGGCTCTTGATTATGTGCATATAGAATTTGTGTCTCATAAGTTCAAAACGAACCTCGGGTTTCATATTAAGTGAAGCCTTAGAATGGTTGTCCTTTTAAACGACATATTTAAGTGTTGTCACCTACTCTCCCTGAATTTGCTCCTAGGAGCCTCAACATGCTCCTGAGCATCCCTCAATGTCTACATGAACCATCTAGGTATCCTAACAGAGCTGGAAGGGGATAACTCTTGCTCCCCACCTGAAGGTTGAATCCCTAAACTGGAAGTATTTGAATGTTATTATCCCTTCGAAGCCTCCTTCTCCTTGTCCTATATCACTGACCTTAGTCCACACACATATGAATGTATAAGATCCAATATCCCCTTGTAAATACTCTCTTTGCTTGGGAAATAATCTTTAACATTCTTTCCAATTGCACACCCTCTACACACACCTTGTTTCTCAGTACTAAAATCTTGGAGACAAGTGGCAATCCCCCTTAGAATCGACAATGCCTTGTAATGAAAGTGTCCCATCCTCTTGTGCCATAACTCACAAATTTTGTCACTATCATGTACCAAGGCCTAAATAATCTCTTCCTTCAACCTATATAGGTTTCCCTCTCTCACCCCAATGCTCATTACTATGTCAAGGATAAATCCCTTTGAACGTATGGTACTTACCCTTTCTCAGAAAAACCCATGTCCTCCATAATTAAGACTGAGAGAAAATTCTTCTTTGGTCTTGGTACATATAACACATCATGGGCTAGTGAAAATCCACTTGACTCAAGTTGGAACAAGATAGTTCCCTCACCCTTCACTACATACTTGGCATCATGACCAAGCTCCACATGGATCCCCAAGTCCTTTTTCGTCAGAATGCTAAATAACTCCCATGCTTCTGTCATATTTTCTACCCACTGAGAAAATAAAAATACAATCAACTCCTACAACCCAACGCCACTTCCCCTATTGTACGACCTTGTACCCGTGATCTGTATGATTTGTATGCACCAAACATGACATGTACAATGCGTATGTATGCACCCCTGAATGTCTATCTGATGCACATACACACACTCTGGATTACATGTTTGGCGTGTATGTACACGCCTAGCTGCACCTATCAAGTGTGTATGTGCACGCCTTGCTACATTGGCTCGATCCATATGTACACACCCTGAGTTATCTTCTCGACACATACAATGTTATAGAAAGAGGATCGTAGAGAAATAAAATAAAACATATGTGGAAATAAAACACATAATATACACAATATGATAGAGACACAGATATATTTGGTTCACCCAATATGGGCTATATCCACCAGATAATTTTCCATTACTTACTTTTTTATTATCCAATAAATGAAGGGATACAACCTACAACACACCCATTGTAACTTCCTCTTATTTTCTCACCATCTCCTCTCTCATTCACAATACAGTTTCATAAAAAAAACTACACAACCGCAAAATAATTCCCTCATACATAAAATAGGGCTTCCTTCTAGGGAAAAAAAACCCTAACATAACTTCTACCATCAGATATGAAACCTAATGATGAACGATCTAGATTTATTATGAAATTACAATATTTTACAAGGCAATTTTCCAAAAAAATTCTCTTCAAGGGCGCTACCCCGCTCCAATGAATTTCGCCCCTCCCTGGAGATATATGTGGGGGGGGGGGAATACCTCCCACATCCCTTGGTAAGGAAATGGGATACAAACATGGCTGAAACAAGACTTCTGAATCAAGAAGATAATCAGGTTCCAAAGCCAACAATCTCCCATTTAGAGACTGATCACAACAACTCCATTGTTGATGTACCTATTGGTCTATGATCCACCTTGGATCTGATAAGTTTCTCATATTCTCCTTCATGCTTGAAGGCCAAATGAAACTGAGAAGGAAATCAATTTCCCTTTGGTTACTATCTTTGTTAACATGTCCACAAGATTCTTGCTAGTATGTATCTTTTCCAACTTCAATTGTCCATTTTCCAAAACAAATCTTATGAAATGGTACCTGAGTTGTATATTTTTAGTCTTAGAGTGGAAGGCTGAGTTATTTTCAAGATGAATGACACTATGGAGGTCACAATACAAACTGCTATTCTCCTGCTACTTTCCCAATTTATCCATAAACCTTTATAACCAAATCCCCTCTTTACTAGCCTCTGTAGCGACAACATACTCTGCTTCCTTTGTTGAAAGTGATTTTTTTTTTTACAATTTTGAAATCAAACTTACTATTGTTCAACCTATAGTAAAAACATACCCTGTGGTGCTCCTCCTGCTATATTTATCACCCGCCATATCTGAATCAACATATCAATGTAGAACAATGTTTGAACCTCCAAAACATAATGCATGAGCAATAGTACCTCTCAAATACTTAAGAATCCAATTTACTGCCCCCCAATGTCTTTACTCATTAGAAAAACAGGATCCCAGAGCAATAAAATAAAACAAATGTGGAAATAAAACACAGAAGATACACAATACAATAGAGACATAGATATACATGGTTCACCTAGTGTGGGCTACATCCACCAAATAAATTATCAGGTCCTTCCTTTTTATTATCCAACAAAATGAAGGGATACAACCTATAACACACCTGTTGTAACTTCCTCTTCTTTCTCTCATAGTCTCCTCTCTTAGAATACAATATTCACGATAATGCACATCTGCAATACAATTCCCTCATAAAATAGGGTTGTCTTTTAGGGAAAAATTCCATAAAATAACTTCTACTGTTAGATCTGCAACCTTATAATGAATGGTCCAGATTGACTATGAAATTACAATATTTTATGAGGAAAATTTTCCCAAAATTTCTCTTCGTTGGCACTACCCCCGAATCCCTTACTGGGGGCGCTACAAATTTTTTTTCCGCTTCCCTTTGACTCCCTAACGCCAATTCTGGGGGTGAAATCCCCCCCAAACCACCCCGTTAGGGAATGGGATCCAAGCATGGCTGAAAAAAACCTCTGAATCAGGAAGATAATCAGGCTCCACAACCAACAATCTCCCACTTGTATATTGATCACAACAACTCTACTACTCTTGTAAATGCTGGATTATACTCCACCTTGGATCTGGAAAATTTCTCATCTTCACCTTCATGCTTAAAGACCAACTGAAAATGAGCAATAACTTAGTTTCTCCCTGGTTACTCCCTTTGTTAACATGTATGCATGATTCTAGCTAGTATGTATATTTTCCAACTTCAAATGCCCATCTTCCAAGACATATCGTATGAAATGATACCTGAGCTGTATATTCTCAATATTCAAATGGAAGGTTGAGTTCTTTGCAAGTTGAATGGCACTCTCCCTGTCACAATTCTCCTTATTCTTTCCCAATTCCTCCATAAACCTATATAACCAAATAATCTCTTTACTATCCTATGTAGAAACAACATACTTTGCTTCCATTTTTGAAAGTGAAACAACCTTTTACAGTTTTGAAATCCAACTTATTGTTTCTCCACCTACAGTAAAAACATCTGTGGTTCTCCTTCTGCTATCTTTATGACCTTCCATATATGAATCAACATATCCCTGTAGAACAATGTATGAACCTCCAAAACATAATGCATGAGTTGATCCGGGGCAAGATCTTTTATGATTATGGTTGAGTTTTAACTTGCATGAATATTTTAACCATTTGAGAAATTAATGAAAGAATGAGGAAAGAAGAGGATTATATCAGTCAAATACACATATGCAGATCTGAAAACAGTAAAGAACAGCAAACCA
>ML821156.1:90023-108661 GCA_009831015.1 Picea engelmannii
GGGAGCCCCCCCACACCTCCCTGTTAGGGAATGGGGTCCAAGCATATCTGGAACAAACCTATGAATCAAGAAGATAATTAGGCTCCACAACCAACATTACCTAGATTGTTCATATACCTGCTCACAGCTTCCGCTCCATGTGGAATATCTGGTCTTGTGCATACCATCACATACATCAAGCTGCCAACTACTGATGAATAAGGGACCCTGGAAATGCATTCTATATGATCTCATGTCTTGGGACACATTTCCTTGGTTAATTTGAAATTGTTGGCCAAAGATGTACTAACTGGTTTTGCATCCTGCATTCTAAATCTCTCCAACATCTTCTCTATGTACTCACCCTGAGACAATGTCAATTTGTGATTTTTCCTGTCTCTTGTTATTCTCATACCAAGGATTTTATTTGCAGCACCCAAATCCTTCATCACAAATGAATTAACTAATTTCCTTTTGAGTACATTTATATCCTACATGTTAGACCCTGTAACAAGCATGTCATCTACATACAATAGAAAGATAATTTAGCTTCCATTTTCTAGTCTCTTAAAATAAACACAGTGATACAAATGCCATCTACTATAACCTTTTTCTATCATAAACCTATCAAAATTCAAACACCATTGCCTTGGAGCTTTCTTTAGGCCATACAAGCTCTTATTTAACCTGCATACCAAATTCTCCTTCCATTTGACCTCATACCCATGTGGTTGTTGCATATAAATATCTTCCTCCAAATCCTCATGTAGAAAAGTTGTTTTTACGTCTAACTGTTCAAGATGAAAATATTCTACTGCCACAAGACTTAAAATAGTCCTGATTGAAGTCATTTTAACATCACGAGAAAATATTTCATCAAAATCTATACCTTTGTTTTGTACAAACTCATTTACAACAAGTCTGGCCTTGTACCACTTTTTTCCTCCATCTTCTTTCTTCAACCTATAAACCCATTTATTTTGCAATGCTCTTTTTTCTGCAGGGAATTGAACCAAGTCCCAAGTCTGGTTATTTACCAAGGGTTCCATTTCCTCTTTCATTCCTTGCTCCCACTTGTTTTTAGTGTCTACCTGCATTGTCTCTTCATAACTTTCCGGTTCAACAGAATCATTCAACAATAAATAATACAATGAAGGAAAGTATCGTTCAGTGGGTTTACTTAACCTGGTATATCTTCTAACAAAACTTGCAGGAGTTTGAGGTACCTACTCTTGTTGTTGTACATTTTGATTTTCTGGAACCTTTGTAATTTCATTTTCTTTGATTTCATCAAGCACTGTGTATTATGTGTTTTCTTTTCATGTTTCTTTCCCTGCAACTGATCTTTGTACATTAAATTTTCATTGAATACCACATCTCTACTCCTAATGATTTTGTGATTTTTATAATCCCATAAGTGATAACCAAAATTGTTAACACCATATCCAATAAATGTACACTTTTTGGATTTTTCCTCAATCTTTGTTCTATTTTCTTTATCAATATGGAAAAATGCTTCACAACCAAAATTCTTCATAATCAATAGTTTACCTTTTTACTTCTCCATGCCTCCTCTTGAATGCGACCATCCAAGGAGATTGAAGGCCCTCTATTTATTAAGTAAATAACAATATCTACAACATCTTCCCAAAACTATAAGGTTAACCCTTCATGCAATCTCATACTCCTTGCACGTTCCATGATTGTCTTGTTCATCCTTTATGACACAACATTTTCTTGTGGTGTTCCTGGAACTGTCTTCTCGTTACAAATCCCATGGTATGAATAGTAATTACAAAAATCCTTTCTTTAGTATTCACCTCCATTATCTAATCCGAGACACTTCAATTTTTTTCTCGTCTCATTCTCAACCAAAGCTTTACATTTCTTAAAAGTGTCAAAAACATCATATTTTTGTCAAATGCAATAAACCCAAGGTTTCCTAGTTGCATCATCAATAAAAGTAACATAATAACAAGAGCCACCATGAGATAATACCCGAGTTGGTCCTCATACATATGTATGAAAAAGTTATAACTTTTCACTCTTCTTTTCTTTCTCGACTCTCATAAATATGACTCTCTTTTGTTTTCCATAAACACAGTGCTCATAGAAATCCAAATCAACTTGCTTAAGATCTAGAAACAACATCCTTTTGTGGAGTATATGCATCCCCTTCTCACTCATCTGTCCAAGCCTATCATTCCACAGTGTTGTATCCACTCCTATAGAAGCTAAAGAGATCGAAGAATAAACATTACTAGCACATAAATACAATGTACCTACCTTCTCTCCCTTTTCTATTACCAGTGATCCTTTAGTGACCTTCCATGCCTTTTCTGAAAATGTAGATATACAACCTTCACTTCCAAACTACCCTGCTGGAATTAGATTTCTTCTCAAATCTAGAACATGTATCACCTCTTTCAACAACCATTGGTTTCCATTCTTTAACTTTATTTGTACCTTACCCATTCCAACAATTTTACATGGTTCATCATCACCCAAATAAACCTATCCAAAATCACCTTGAACATAATCTTGAAAATATTTCCTATGGGGTGTGGCATGAAATGAATCCCCTGAATCTAATATCTAAGAATCAATAATATTATCTAAATAAACAATTAAATCATATTGTAACACACCACCTGCTACATTTGCTTCCTAATTTTTCTCCTGTTGTCCATCTCCTTGTTTCTTTAGAGATCTGCAGTCTTTCTTCATACGTCCTTTCTTCCCACAATTCCAACACTATATTTCCTATCCTAGATTTGGATCTACCCTTCCTACACTTCCCACTGTTCCCTGGAATATTTACTCTTTCCTTTGTCTTCCTGTTTTCTCCACGATCAATGCATTACCTGATGTCTCACCTGTGCCTTTCCATCACATTTCCTTGCTAAGGATAACACCAACAACATCATCAAATTTCAAAGTCTTTGAACCATATACAGAGTTATTTATAGCCATGACCAAGTCATTCCATCTTTCTAGAAATGAGCACAAGATTAGAAGAGCCCTAACCTCATCATCAAAGTTCACTTTTATAGAACTTAGTTGATTAATAACCATATTAAATTCATTTAAATGGTCACTAACAAACCCACCTTCTGACATATTCATATTAAATAGTCACATCATTAGAAATACCTTGTTGGAGGATGAGGGTTTTTCATATAGTTTTTCCAATTCCTTCATCATATCCTCCATTGCCTTTTCTTTTGAAATGTTGAAAGCCACCAATGTTTCTAGGAACAACTGTATCGTTCCAAGTGCCTTTCTGTCAATAACCTCCTATTCTTCGTCCTTCATACTCGTCAACTTATTTGCTTTTATTTCCAATGGTAGGAAAAGATCTTTCTGATATAGATAGTCTTCCCTTTGCATCTTCCATAATTGGTAGTTTTGACCATTAAATTTCTTGACCCTAAACTTTCCATCTTTCGCCATTGGTCCCACTTGAATCCAGAACCCTATTTTCTTGTGAGTACCTTTTGCTCCGATACCAATTGTTAGAAAAAGAGGATCACATAGAAATCAAATAAAACATATGCAGAAATAAAAAACATAATATACACAAGAGAATAGAGACACAAATATATGTGGTTCACCCAATATGGATTACGTCCACCAAAGAAATTTCCAGTCCTTCTTTTATTATTATCCAACAAATGAAGGGATACAACCTACAACACACCCATTGTAACTTCTTCTTCTTTTCTCATAGTCTCCTCTCTTAGTCCCAATACAATTTCATAAAGAAAACTACACCGTCACAATACAATTCCCTCATACATAAAATAGGGTTTCCTTCTAGGGAAAAAAAACCTAACATAACTTCTACCATCATATATGCAACCTAATGATGAATGATCCAAATTAACTACAAAATTACAATATTTTACAAGGAAACTTTCCAAAAAAATTCTCTTCAAGGGCGTTGTCCCCAAACCCCTACTGGGGGGGGGGGGGCTCCAATGAATTTCGTCTCCCCCTGTGGACCCCCCAACGACATATGTGGAGGGGAAATCCCCCCCACACTCCCCCTGTCATGAACTAGGACCCAAACATGGCTGAAAAAAAACCTCTAAATTAGGAAGATAATCGGGCTCCACAACCAACATACAACGTTGTTTCCGGCTCTGTACGACCCGATATGTGGTTGTACCTACTGTGGATATACTTCTCATATATTTCCTTTCTATTAGATCTGTTTGTTGCTTCCACCTTGGTTCTCTTCTCGCTTGGACTGAGATGATATCTAGATGAACGCTTTTCTTCACCCTTACTAAGATCTCCTTGAGAAATATTCCTTATTTGTTCTCTCTATGAGTCATGGACTGCAATATATTTGTCTCTTGTTGTTATGTGTATTGTCCCTTGAGCTGATCTCTATATGAAACTCCTTATTCACCCTCTCTGAGATCCTCTTGAGTCATAGTCCTTCATGTCTCAAGCAATCAAGTTCTCTTGAGAAAAAATCCTTCTTTGCTCTCTCTTGAGTTGTGTCTAAAATGTCTCCCTCTCAGAGTGCAAGCTCTGATACCATGTTGAGAAATTTCACTATTGCCAACACCTATATACTTTACTACCTTGTGTTTTTCCTTGCTGAAAAATAAATTACAACACACACACAAAAAAAATATTGGTTGGAAATCAAACATTAAAAGAAAAAATGGAAACCAAACTTCACACATGCACACAAAAATTATGCCCCTCAAATCATCGTTTCATTAATAATGACTCCAATCTTACAAGAGCTCCCATACTGGGAAAATGGACCATTGATGAAAAATACAAATTACTAAAAACCTGGCAACTCTATCCTTGAAGAAACCCTCTGCAACACTATCCATGGATGGCCTTGTGCAAATTGTATGCGCCCTGTCCAGTCTGTATAACGTGTATGTATGCACCCCGACTATTTTTCCAACGCATATGTACACACCCTCATATATCTACCTGGTGCATATGTATATGCCATGGACCACCTATCCGTTGCGTATGTATGCACCTTAGACCACCTGTCTGATTCATATATATGCACCCTGAACTACCTTTCTGACACATATGATGCTGCTCGCTTGCAAGACAAATTATGTCGATGTACGAATGCTCCCCATAATTTTTTCCTTCGATTTCTGGATGTTGGATTTCTTCTCCTACTGCACTTTCCTCCTTTGGACTTCATCTTGGGATGAAAGTCCTTCTTAACCTTTGTTGAGATCCCCTTGAATCACAATCCTTCGTGACTCAAGCACTTAAGAAAAATTTCTTCTTTTCTCTTGTGTGTCTTTGATTCATCTTGAGTCACAATCCTTCATGACTCAAGTACTTGAGAAAAAGTCCTTCTTCACTCTTCAAGTGGATATATTTCCCCTTCACCTAGCCTTGCTTTTATAATATTGAGTTATGGCCAAATCAAACATAACCCTAACCCTAATATCAAAAGTGATTCATGGTTGAGATTAGATCTCACCTCACTTGAGATCAATGACTAAGATTCATTTAATCCACTAATGCTAATAACCTTAGCATTTCATTGAATTAAAATCATTTTACTTTAATAATTCCTTTAATTAAAGTAAATTACTAAGGTTGAAGGTTTGGAACAACTTCCACACGTCTAGACACTTAGACCTGTGCAAAAGTACCTGTCTGATGCTACAAACATCAACAAAAGTTTACATGAAGAAAAATCATACATAGAATTATCTTCATGCAAACTCTCATCACCATCCCACTCACAATATGAGATTTTTGAACACCCTAACCATGGGGATTATTAGAATCTCTGATGAAGACCAGCTAGAAAAAGAAAAACATCATTTTGCCAAGGTTTTCAAGAGCATAGGTTACATGAATAAATATATCAAAAATCCTAACCAAGGTAGAGTGACCGCTTCAAACATAGAATAAGAGAAGCTATTGAAATCATTAAACACCCCAACAAATTGTAGAATCAAAGAAACTATTGAAATCATTAAACATCCCAACAAATTGAACAAACACCCCCAACAAATTGAACAAGGATCAAAATCTATATACCAATGATAACTAGCTCCCAACTTTTCTCTCATTTTCTTCTTTTTCTCTTTCTATGTGTTGGTATTGCCCTTCCTTATTTATCTTTATATGCGCTTTCTATTATTATTTGGTTTCTATTTCTTTCTTTTAAAATTTTGTGTGTTCCTTCGATTTCCTTTGTTTTTGTTTATGTATTTTAGTACTCTTTTTTTCCTCTCTTGTTATTATTTTTTTCTTCTTGATTTTTATTTTGTTTCGTGCTTACTTTATTAAAGTTGTTTAGTGATTCTTTAGGAATTTTTGTTTTTCATTTTTTTTTTTACATTTGTTGGTTTATTATTTGTCTTTTTCGTGTACTTTATTATTTTTCATTTATTTTATATTTTTATTAGTTTATTATATTTTTACCCTGGGTATGATTTATAGGCTTTTGTTTTTAAATTTCTTTTCTTGTTTTTCTTTTTTATAATTATTGAAATTATTTCGTGTATATTATTATTTCTTCCTTTTTGCTTTTAGTTTAATATTTTTGGTTTATTTTCGTTTTTAACTCTTTACTGGTTTGTCTTTATTTTTTTAGTGTTTGCTTTGTCTTTTTTGGTTGGGTTTGTGGTCTAGAAGATGGTTTAATTTACATTATTGTTTTATCATAGGATTAATTATAGTATTTTTTATTTATTTTCTATGTCTTTATTGTATTTTAATATTATAGGATTACTATAATATACTACTTCGGTTTGTTTTATTATAGGATTATTTATTTATTTATTCTCTATGTCTTTATTGTATATTAATCTTATAGGTTTAATATAATATACTACTTCGGTTTGTTTATATAGTATTATTTAATAAAATATTATTTAGTTTATATTTTTATTATATTTTAATATTGTAATATTATATAGTATTAATATAATATATTATTTCACGTGTTTACTTCAATTGTTTATATAGTATTACTTGATAAAATATTGTTTAGTTTATATTTTTATTGTATTTTAATATTGTAGTATTATATAGTATTAATATAATATATTATTTCATTTGTTTCCTTCAATTGTTTATATTGTATTAATTAATTCGTTTTAATATCTTTATTATATAGTATGGTTCATAGTATTAAATTATTAGGGTTTTTATGTTATAGCTTTATTAATAACATCCCTATGTTTTTATACTTAGTATTATAATTAGTTATAGTTTTTACACTAAATATTATAATTAGTTATGTTTATTTTTAGGGTTTTATCTTTTATTCTATTATTATAGGACTTATTATAATAAAAAATGGTTTATTCAGTCTTTATAGTATTTAATATTATTGTATTATATAGTATTACTTTCTTTGTTTGTTTATATAGTATTATTTAATTTAATATTATTTAGTTGGTTTATTTTTATTATTGCTGTATTATATAGTATGGTTAATAATATTAATTATTTATTATTATAGTTTTATTAATAATATGTATTTTTTTTATATTATTATTACTTTAGGTTATTTTTAGGGTTTTTGTTCATTTTATTTATTTATTTTCGGAGCATTTTTAATAACCACTCCCATAAAAATCTTATTACATCCATGTAAAGAAGGGAAGTTTATGATGATACCTGGGTTCTGGGAAAATTAAGAATCAAAATTCTAAAAAATTAGAGAGACAAATGTGTTTTACCTAACTTTGTTGTGATTAAACACTATTTGAAAAACATATGGAACAATTATGCATTTAATAGGATAGATCTAGCTCTCATTCGTGGTGAAATAAGAAGAATATGATCCACACTTGACCACCTCTCATGTAGCGCATTGAATCTTCACCTAAAGCTTGTGATTTCTATCCATTTTGACATTTGGATGGTGGTTGACTCTAACGTAGAATTAAAGGATGATAGTGTAGGTTGTACCTCATGCAACAGGCATGAGCAGAAGCTAATTCGACTACTAAAAAAGAGTGATGTGGTTAGGGTTTGTGGTGATGCAAATTTATGTAGTAGCGACCCAAAAGAGGTCTTCAACTTGTTCTATCATGAGATGGAGCATGAGAAACAGGGGTGATTTTAAGAACCCCCCTAAATTTGTATGTGTAATAAGTGGGCAAATCCCCATGATACATAGGAAAAATTGAAGGCTATTTTATCAATAATATAATATATATATATATATAATTTTTTGGCGAATCTTTTAGTCAATTATATAATCTTGTAAAATCTTGGCGAAACTTTCACTGAATTATAAACTCTTGTAAAATCTTGGCGAATCTTTTACTGAATTATAAACTCTTGTAAAATCTTGGGGAATGTTTCATTGAATTATAAAACCTTGTAAAGTCTTGGAATTTTTTTTGATAAAGTATAAAACCATATACAATAATAGGAAAATGTATTTATTAAACTGTAATATACTATTTTTACATATTTGGAAAAAGAAACATAATTTGTCCATCCTCTAGAGAATGTTGTAAGCATTAGGGGTTATGTTTGTCAAGGTTCTCATTGTACACTCTTGCATATCCCTCTATCAGTTTTGATAATATTTCACCACAAAGTTCATATGTGTTGATCATGACCACCACTTTTGTCAAACTCGAGATATATTAATATTTTCTCTACCACTTCTATTATGGATTCTTTATTATTGATTCATTGATTATGAAAGGACCCTTCAAAAAAGTTCATCATATATTATAGGATGTTCTTAAATAGGAGCACACATAATTTTATCCATCAATAAATCCAAAAGTATCAAAATATTGACATGTCACATTCCATGCATGACTTCCTCTCTAATCATTCAATTGTACTAAAAAATGACCCCTTTTCGAGGAAGGGAGGTCTCTTTTATCTCTTATATTATTATTGTCTTATACAAAAATAAAGGGACACATAAAGGATACAAAAATTGTCGTCACCCCCCCTCGGACCCCCCTGGCAACAGTTGTGGGGGGGAAATCCCCCCCACATCCCCTGTCAGGGAATGGGGTCCAAGCACGACTGAAACAAACCTCTAAATCAAGAAGATAATTAGGCTCCACAACCAACACTTAGAATTGGATTTTATGAACTATCTTGTCTCTATATTTCTTGTGGATCTTGTTCATCCCTTGAGGTTATTTTATCTCAAAGAGAGAAGAATTATGATTCTCTATCTATCCCCTATTCTTATTTTTTATCTATGAAATACACCAAAGGTTGTTGTTATTAGACTTTATCCACAATTGACATTTTGATTAATAACACTTATGGTTGTTTATTTTTACATGGTTCGTGATTGATGTATGAATATCTATGAAGATTAGTTCGTTTAGAGCATTCTCATTCAACACTAGTACAAGATCTAGTTGATATTTATTAACACGTTATTCTCATATGTCAACTAGCCTTGTTGGTGTTCTCCATCATTCACTTTCAGGCTTGTGTGTGTTGATTAAAGACTCCATAATCCAAAGGGAAGGTGCCAGCCCTATTGAATCCATCCTCCTTTAATTTGAATATCATAAACTTAAATTCTTGTCTAATCTACCTCATTCCCTTTGACACTAAGATATTTTTTTCTCAAGGTGGTAGTCAAACTAGTATCAATCATGATACTCCTAATATTTTTGTATCAATATCATCCTTATGAAAATTCAATGCACAATGGAATGTGATGAAGGAGATTTTTTCTTGCAACTGGCATGATTGCTTCTAGCATCATGTGTTTTTGTAGTCTTGAGAAAGCTCTTCCTAGCATGAAAACCTGTAAATAGATAGGGAGAAATGGTGGTTGAAAATGAACAATTGCATATCCCCCAAATACACAATCAATTTAGTGATCTATATGATTCTTGCAATGCCTTTCAAGTATCATCAAATTACTTAATGAGTGTACACTACATGTGGTCTAATAAATCACTTCCATGTAAGTAGAAAATCTAAGGTTATCCATTTCCTGTAGGTAACAAACATAAGTACCTTTCCTTAGTGTAGTTCAATTAGGTAAAGTTATCCCATTATTTTGGACCTATCTAAATGAATAACCAAGCAACACAACAAACATAAGTTTCATTAATGACCAACTACCATATACCCGAGATTCCCTCCTCTGTACAATGCCAAAGGATCTACAACAAAGTTTAATCCTTGGGATTTTCAATGAAAAATTATTCTGAGGAAGAAAGGAACTATTGAAGACGAGACAATAGAGTTGATCACTAAGCCATGACATATATATAATATATCAACCCATACATGATAGTAGATCATCCCACACTAACTTAAGCTTCTCTCAAGTCTACATGATAACATTGGACCCCATGATGGAAGGATGAACCATCAAACCTTTTTTAGTTTCTTAAGTACATCCAGAGGAAGAAGATGCCAAGAAAACCATAATGTTGTTGTTGTGTTTTCCTTAATTCTCATTGAGACATGAATAAGGTGGATAACAAATGTTTCTTTCCTATAGATATGAAAGATGACCGAGTTCAATAATCAAGAAAACTTCAATTTCCCCACTATACAGACTAAAAGAGATGATAGTTTAATCACATATAGGAGATAATAATATTGCTCAATTCTCTTGTTTCTCCATTATAATTTGTTTGGGATTTTTAGTGGATTGCAATTGAGAAATTACACCATTTTGTAGAAGAGGACAACCATTGATTTCCCTTTTTATATTATTGATATAAGGTATAATGGGACAAGTTAAAAATGAAGTAGCTCCGTTGGCAATTCAAACCTTCAAATTATGTTCAGAGAATTTGAGTATGGTGTAAATTTATCCACGTTGAAAATATTTAGAGTGCATAAATTCTATAAATAAGAGTCAAAGGTTTTGGGGACCAAAAGCTTCCCATCGAGGAAGTGTTTTCTGAATTGGATCCTTATATATTTGAAATGGCATAGATTATTTCTATGGTTAATTATGTACTTAAGGGCCCTTTGAATTTACATGAAAAAAAGTTTAATGAAGCCTTAGAAAATTTCTTCATGGCCTTTGGAAAAATGACAAAGGAAAAAGTTGTGCAGTGTTTAGAGTGATGGAGAGATATGGATAAGTCGAAAGTGATCTTGTTACTTTTCACTCCATACAAGTTCAAGGCATGCAACCTTGCAAAATGAATAGGAAAAGGAGGGAGTTGGAGGAGAGAACAGCTTCACTATCCACACTCTATTATAGGGATTAAGTGTTATGAGATTAAGCACAAGTCTTCAACCATGACAAGCCCAATTTGCCAAACAAAATGACCCTTAAGCCCACGGTCACCCATATGACCGACGCACCACACAGTTATAAGAAAAAATATTAATTCAATGGTCTTAATCGCTTTGACCAAAAGGTAGAGGGCCTGACAGGTCGTCCCGGGCTCCAGGTTGGTGATCTTCTTGAGAAGTCCAAGCACCTAGAGCCCCCGCCTTACCTCTGCAGTACGCGTCAAATACATATAGTGAGGACCATAGATATAAACCCACATAACCATTTCTGCACTACCAATGTGGGATAAATCCCATTGAGTGAGTTAATCAGCACCGTCAATCACTTGATCGGACGGTTGCTGAGTCTTTTGCACCATAGCTAAAGCTTTGAATTTTGAAAGCTCGAATAAGGAGTTCACCTTGAAATCTGGCTGTGGGTTGATATGTGTATCAGTACTGTTGCACTTGCCAGATTCATCAAGTAAGCATGTAATGGCACCCACATGCTTTCCACAAGCATTATCATCATTGACACTGTCACCAACCATCATGACTTCGCTTGGTGAAGCTACCCATGCCTTCACACTCTCTCTTATGTTAATCATTTGGAATTGTCTCTGCCTATACCTGTGAACGATCCAAAGATTTTACTAAGAGGAAAATAAGTATTGGGAACCCCACCACCATCTTTGTGCAAGGGTTTAGTGATGTAGGAAAGGAATCTCTATTTATTGAGTGATGCTCATCTTCCTTCACAATAAAGTAATAATATCTTGTGAGAGATCCTAAAATCTAGCCTAAGAAAACTAAAATACATTTTTTTTATAACTATCAAGTCAAAAATACAATAAGCATGGGGTGGTCAAGCCACAGGTACAATGATCTAAACCAAACAGCCCAGAAAGAGAGGGACATCTCCATAAATGAGGGAAGAAAACAGTTCTAAAGTGAAATGCATAGCCTCCAAAGGGTCTCCAAAGGACAAGTCATAAATAAA
The DNA here is from genome assembly GCA_009831015.1 of Picea engelmannii. Classification (NCBI taxonomy): domain Eukaryota; kingdom Viridiplantae; phylum Streptophyta; class Pinopsida; order Pinales; family Pinaceae; genus Picea; species Picea engelmannii. Next base: position 102,208 of record ML821156.1, read on the forward strand.
AGCCACCAATCATGCAAGTGAGTCTTCCTTGTCCTCCTCCAAATTGGGTGCTGGAAGTTTTCATTGTGAGAAAGTCTTCCAAAATCATGAATAAGACCCTCAAAGGTGGGGAAGTTGCCTCAAATAAGCTTCAAGATGTCAAAACAAGGTTCAATCATTTTTAAAATCATGCCAATGTTTATCTCACATGCTAGACACCTACTATCTTGGGCTCTTCATTAGCATTGAGAAATGTTCTTGAAGCCAACTTTGACCAAGGGTGTTCTCTCCAAGGTGTGCTCTTTCTCCAACACTTAACTTACTTCCAAAAAGGATGGAATGTTCCTCATAAAAGAACGCATTTGAATTGTTCATGCATTTTTTTATAATAAACTCCCAAAATCTAGGGTATCTTTATAAACAAGCTTCTTAATGAACACTTGCCAAGTTGCAATGACAGAGGAGCACTCTAATAGATCAATTTCCCACCATAATCTTAAAATAACTACAAAGTATAGGGCATCCTATCTGAACTGAATCCATTAAATGTGGATCTACATAGATATGTGTCATAAGATGGAGTGGAACTTGCACAACCCGTTCCAAAGTGTATTATTTCCAAACAAAGGAAAAACTAATTGAATTCCCTAGGTTATTTGTGCATTTTTCTTTATAATAAGGCCATTATAATATCATTAGACCATCTCTATGATGGTTGTTCCATGTTTAAATATTGACTAATCTACCAGAGAGATATTTTTGGAAACATTCTTTATTGTTGATGTAATCCCTTCAATCAATACTTCAATTTTGGTGGTTGTTTAAGGGAATGAAACAAGTCTAAACTAGTGAAATTATAGCTCTTTTACTCTCCCCACCATTGTCAACGGTACTACAAAAATCATGATAGAAACAATTCTTCAGAAGAGGTAGCCTTGCTGATGAGAAAATGATACATGGTTCTTGATGGTTGTATGTTGGAATATATTCCTCTGCCTGGAGGTGTAAGCACCTATCTTCTAGGTCCTACAATGAAAAAACCCACTTGTCTGATTATTATTCACGCTGAGATTTGGTCAAACCAAATCTTCTAAAGTGAGATTAAATTCGCTCATGTTGTAATGACATTGGCCATCATTAACACTTTGTTATTAAAGCCTGAATTAAGGATTGTGTAAGGGGACCATGATCTTTTCACAAGAAGAGTTTCATACTTCATAAGAAATAGCCTGGTGTAATTACTACAAGGACCACAGCCCTACCATTTCTCATAATATCTTATCATATGACTTCTTGTAGCATATAAGGAAACCTTCGAAAATATTTCAAAGACAACACATTCTACATTTCCAATTACCGAGTTCCTTTGGGTTATATGGAAGCTGTGCTCATCATCCAAAGAATAAAAAAGGGCGAGAAACATTATGCTCATTTCCTGTAGCATAGTTTTATAAAATTTCAAATTATGGTGACAAATATTTTCCTCAGAATTAGGTATGAAAAATTCATTGATGTCATACTTATCCCAAAATTTGTCCATGCATGAGATGTATTCAAAACCTGTAGTTGTGTCCCTACCACCATGTCCATTCCACCGACTTCTCATAAATAACATGAATTATATTCTAATTTTTCTGATATCCTTTATTAATATTCATTTGGCACAAAGGACCAATTAAAGTAGCTCTTTGTCATAGACAAATCCTTCATTTTCCAATGTCTTAGCAAACACAAAAAAATGATCTTCATCAATACTAGTTTTATACATTGCAGTTCCAGTCTTGGGAATGCAATCTTGTAGGTGGATTTTGCAAGTAAATTTGTATTATGACATTGTATGGACTCTGGAGAGGTATGAACATTCTACTTCCTTTTGTGTAGGCTCCCACAAGGAGATTTGAGAGGGAGGCTCATTGATAATACCTATATTTTCTTTGCAACTATCACTCAAGCTTGAACTTATGTTTGATGCTAAAACATTTCTTGGTTCGAGTTCTAACCTTGATGAAACCATCCATCCAAGGCTCCAAACATCGTACCATACTACTCAATATTGTTAGTAGAATGGAAAAAATGTGTTACAAGTTCATGTTCTTTGGCTCTGGTTACCTTTTGAGCATAGTGGTCATTCATGGAGTTTTGAAAAAGATGTGACTATGCGACATAGGAACCCACATTTGTCTCTAGTTTGTGTCTTGGGTATTCTATATACATGCAGGTCTTAGTTGCAAAGCTCACATCCTAATTATCATCAAATATATTGAGCGTTTGGGGTTGTAAAACTCCCTTTCCATATGAAGGCTGCATAAATTCCCTCACACTAGATCTATTCCCATCTTGGGTTATGTGAAGAGACTAGTCATCTATGAATGGTATAGCACAAGATAATGCTTAACACTTATCCTTATTCTCACAATAAGTAGCATAGGAATTAATTGCATGAACAAGGTTCACATGTCTCCATAGCAAATATGCACAAAGGTTTCCAACATTGAGTTATTTTATAAATGGTGGGTATCCATAACCCAACCCTATAAACATATGATGTGGAACCCTTAGCTTTTTTCTCTTATTTACTAAGAAAATATTTACATTGAATCCATCATTTTCACCTCTTTTATTTTCATAAGGTGACGAAACTATATGGTCAATGTGATGTTGGAAAGCATCGATGAGAGCCATTCTTCCTACATGAATCAAAACAAAATCCACTCCTTGAATGTCCATGAAGGGTCCTCCTTTTTTCTGTCACACTGTGCATTGACTCTATCAAAAAACCCTTTCTCTTTCAATACAGGTTTTGAATGGATAATTGTAGCTATAGAAGAACATGATTTACTGCCCTGAGTTATTTTTTTAATTCTTATTGTTGAAAGATGAGACCTTCTTTAAATAATTGCATACTATTTAATGTCAAAACAATGTTTTCTTTAGTGTTTGATTAACATACCTTCTCATAGAAGGAGGGGTGTCCACCAATGTTATTTCCTGACTGCAGGCCTCTTCAATCTAGGATCTGCCAAATTATTCTTGTTTTGTATTGAGGTGATGAGATCCCCTACTTTCTAGATGCATACAAGAAATATAAGTTCGGGAATTTTCCACAAGAGTTTCACATAATAAATTTGTTCCAGTACCAACTCTACACTTCATAGAAGTTGGTTGCCAACCTAGACCTCTTACCGGTATTTTGTTCACACAATCTTCGTTTTATGTCTGATTAGAGTGATTCCAAAGCCAAGTTAAAGTGAATTCATGTGGATACTTCCAGTATAAACAGGTTTTCAAAATGGTTTAATATTATATGCTAAAAATGATGAACAATTCACTGTTTGATAGAGCTGATTGTGAATGTTTGACTAGACCAACAGTCACTATTTGGAGTGTAACTTTTTCGTTAAAGATCAGATCGATGTGATTACACTTGGAGAGTAAATTAGATTTTTTTTTTTTTGTATCCAGTAGAAACAAGTTTTTAAAACCCTTAGGTTTGATATCACAAAATTTCTGATGAACAGACCTAGGAGGCAGAGTTTTACTATGCTGATCTAAAGACATGTAGTCACTAAATGAGTCATAACTTTTTCATTTGACCTCCAAATGGGATGATTCAAATTGTGTTTCGAACTATAATTGCATATCTATATCCCATATAAACAGGTTTTGAAAATAAGATGATTTTATATGTGAAATATGCCTATAAACAGTCAAGACCTAGAATTGTCACCATGCAGTTTTTTTATTTATTTTTTATTTTTTTAACAAGCAATTAATATTTTGAGCATAAATTTTTCATACGATATCGGATTGAGGTGATTCAAATTGATTTGGAAACTATATTCCAAGGGCTACATTTCGTATAAATATCATGTAAAAATGTTTCCATTAGACCCCTCAAATCAAGGTTGTACTAACTTTGTCCTCAAAATTTCACTTGAGACCTAGTTTCTATTTTGATCATATCTTTTTGACTTGTGATCCAAATTGAAAATTTCAAAATGGATTTAAAAACTAGATTTCAAGAGATATATTATTTAAAAACATGTTTTCAAAATGATCCTATATGGTTACCCAAAATAATATTGTCTTTACTGTATTTTGCCATGAAATCCTTTCAAATGACTATTGAACCATGATTTGAAGAATTATTCATAAAAGTTTGAAGCAAAAGTCTTATTCATTTTACCTATTCGTTTATTTATTCTATTCTATCCTACACTATTGTTGAAAAATAAGTCATTCTCTCAAGTATAACAGAATTTCCAATGCATCCATTTGCGTAACAAGATCATAAGTAGACTCACATTCAAGTTTGAAAAATAAACTTTAATGAATGCTTGGACATGAAAAATTTGTTGATCATAAAGATTTGATGCTAAATAATGTTGAAAAATGGAGTGGTGTTGTGGCCTAATGACTAATTGAAACCGAATTTTGAATTGATTTTTTTTTTATTGGCTCTCCTTAATTGTTATAGCACAAAGCTCTTCTTGTGGCACTTGTTCAAAATCTTGAATGCACACGGGATCTTGTGATATACATGCTAAAAATTCTTCAATTTCTGGCTCTAATGTTTGATCTTGATTGCATGTCATCCATGACTCATTGATTTCCTTAGAAAGATAACTAGAAGAAGCTTCTAGGTTCTCTTCTTGTGGATCCTCTTCATGGATATTTTGTTCCTCTTCTAACTTTTGAAATGAAGATTCATCCCGAGTGACCATTCTAAATTGTGGACAAGGATTTAGGAAGATCTTTGTGGTGGCATACCCTCCTTCTCTAAATGACTTCTTTAACATTCAAACTCAAAACTTTCATGGGCATACCTTGATGTGATTTTCATGTACTCTTGTGTAATAATGAAGTATGATTATCCTTCATTCACTTCCACCTTCATAGTATTGGCCATTGGCCTAACATTGATGCTTTGAAGAGTAATACAACCATCAGTACCTTAAACATCAATTCATTGATGTATCATACACTAATATTTCAACCAAGCAATCTTTAAAAGACAAACAAGACAATGTGTGTTGTTATTCATGGTATGGAATGGAAGTTTGCAAGGTAAGTGGCAGTAAAGTATGGGTAATGGAGGTATTTATCCAATCAACAAACAGGTTTGCATAGAATTGTTTATGGAATCTGAAATTCAACCACCATATTTATGAAAGTATAATTGTATTAGAGGAATGCTGGTCTCATGCTAATAGGTTTCCTATGATGTATGCATAGGAACCTAGTGCATAGACCATTTTTCTCTTCACTTAGATAAGTAGAGCTCATTTCCCTTTCTAAATAATCAATAAGTCTTTTCAAAGAAAATACAAAATAAACGTAGTAGATCCTAAAAGGTGAAGATGCTCAAGTCATGCCAAAAAATGAAAGGAAATAAAAAAAATCTTTCCTTGACCATCAAACATATTAAAAAAATAATCATAATTATGGAGAACACATTGAGTGTCCACAAAATAACTAAAGGCATATATTAATCCTAAGACCATATATTTCTCAAATAAATGTCATGACAAAAAGATGAAAAACAATTTTTTACTCAACAAAGGTCTTTAACTTTAACCCAAACCCTTGACTCAATGGAAATCAGATGAAGCCAATCATTCCATAACAAAAGGTTTAGTCAAACATCAAATGAGAACTAGAAGCATTCAAGGGCCTAACACATTTTTAAACAAAATAAACACAAAATTCCAAACTTGACAAAATGCTCCAAAATGCAACAAACAAACAAACCATTAAAATTTATCAACATATTAGAGAAAGACATCAAAGAAATTTCATCTACTTGAATGAGCCCATTCTTTCTTAGTGGAATTCTTGTTAAATCAAGTATCTAGCCTTTAATAATAGGACACTATCTATGTGAAGAGATAGGTCCCATCTTCATCAAATTCCATCTTCATTTCCTGTCACATACAAGAAAGATACAATGTAATAGTTAAATATCAAAAAATCAATCTTAAAATAACTTGCATCAAGAATATGTGGCTCCAAAGTTACAATGACAAACACAAAATATAAATTATAGAACCTATTTTTACCTGAAATGCATCCTCAAATTGGCATATAATAATCTTGCTATGATAAAGAATTTTCGACCTACTCCAAAAATAGAGGAAGAACGTATCACAAGAATCACATCATATGTGCTATTCCATTCACTATTTCTTGCACCACCAATGGAACACATATACCGAAATAAGTGTTCCCTAGGCCCTCATATATATTGGATTAGATCAAATGTTGTGGTATATCAATTTCCCAGTTCTCATCTTGGTGCTCATTTTCTTCATTCTGAAAAAGACCCTCTCCATATGGACTATCATTATGAGCCTCCAAAGAATTATGTTCTGTATCAAGTTCATTAGAGAAACTTGTTATATTGTTTTCTCCCCTTCTATCACAATCTGATCACCAAAGAGCTAGTGCTCTTTCATATGGAAAATTGGAAATGTCA
>ML821156.1:110948-137889 GCA_009831015.1 Picea engelmannii
ATCAATATATATAATCTTAAGAAGGGTCATGACTTACTATGTTTACAAAAGTGAGGTATCCATGTGACCAAAACCTATAACCACTTCCTGAGCCTTCTAGTCTCCCAAATGGTGCTTTAGGGAGTTAAATATTCCCTCTTGGGGCCACAAGTGCCCCCCATCTTCGGCAAGTACACTCTTTAATCAACGAAAATAGGTCAACCTTTTTCCCCTATTTAGCACCCATCTAGCATGCTGCATGTTGATTTTGACATGTTATTATGTGACATGTTTATCATAATTTTTCTATCCCCTCACGAACCTACAAATTAAAATGGCATTTATTCTTGACCTCCTAGCAATTTTCTCTCTAACACCTACAATTTTGGGTGTCCACACACATATTTACAAAAAGGAGGTTACCAATTGCCCTTGATTAATGACTCAACAATTTACAACTCCTAATGGATAATTAAGTATGGTTTGCTCTTCCCTTTTTAGATGACTAATTTCTATGTGATCTAGCTCTTGTATATGCTCTCTAGATTACTAGGTTTCTTATTTTCTTTGCACGTGCTCTTGGATTAATGTTGGGTGTCCATCTCCATCATCCTCCTCTCTCAAGGAGGCATTGCCAAAAGTGTATCCTAGCTTCTTTGGTTATGATTTGGGCCTAGTCTCTTCATCTTTAGTTGGAGTGAGTGAATCTCATGGTGGTTGTGAATATCTCCCTTCTTGTTTCTATCAATCCTCCTTTCCAAATTGAACACAATGCATCTTATAGTCCCTATCGATCCCGTGCAGTCTGTTGAACACAATGGGAAGGAAACCAAAGCAAAGAAAATCCTTCTTGATTTTTTGAAGGACCACTTGATCCCTCACATCACAGAGAATAAGTTAGATAAGGATATGTATGATGCCTTGATTACTCTATATTAGAGTGTGAATATTCTCTCAAAATTCTCCTCAAGAACAAGCTCACCACCACACACAAGTGACACAAACACAATGGCTAGCTACTTGATGAAGATCATTGAGTTGAGAGATCAATTTGCAACAATTGGGATGAAGGTTGGGGATGTAGAGTTGGTGTCCATAGCATTGAATGTGTTCTCTTCAACATGGGAAAATCTTTGAGTAGGGTGTCTATGCTTGTGAGAAGTTTCCCACCTTTGAGAAGCTTTAGGATGATTACATCCAAGAGGAGAGAAGGCTAAAGACAGTTTTAGCTAGAGTGGAGGAGATCCAAAAACTAGCCCTCATCGGGTTGGTGAGGATAGGAGGTAAGAAAGGAGTACTTGGGAGGGGTAAAAAACACAAGGAGGAAGAATCAAGTTCTTCAATTAGGGGAAGAAAGACTTGAGTCACGTGAAATGTTACAAGTGCCACAAGATGGGCCACTATGCATCTTAGTGTGTAGAGAGGAAGAAAGCTAAACACTAATAGAAATAGTTTGCAAGGAGTGTAGAAGATTCAGCTGGAGTAGATGAGTTAGCATCCAGACTTGATACAACTTCTTCATGTTATTGTGCCTTTCCACTAATTGGTTTTGGTGTAGGGTGGCTGTCCTGTTTATATTCATGTGCTAGACAAAAAGAGGACTAAATTTGAACCATTGAGCATCAAAAGGGTATATTTGTTGGTTACAATGAGGCCTCCAAGGCTTACCGAACCTATATTCCAAATCATTGGAAGACAATGGTAAGTTGATATGTTAAATTTGATGAGAATGGATGGTCCTCAAGTCTCATGAGCCTCCCACAAAGGTTGAAGAGGGAGAGAAGCTTGTTGTTCCAAAGGCTAATCTGAAAGAAGAGCAATCGGATTTGGTTTAGGAAGGTTCTGATGAAGGAACGTAGGCCTCTTTACCCACTAGTTCATCTAGGAAGTTGAGATGGCTTACCCAAAGTTTGCAGGGGGCACATGACCATGTAGGAGCACCAAAATATTCTTTATAGATGAGTCATCCCCTGAAGAAGTTTCCTACTAATGTTGCACTGATGTCTTCTATCATTGATATAGAGCCTTCTAGTTCTCAGGAAGTAGCTAAAGAGAACATATGGCGGGATGCTATTATGGAGGATTATGATGTGTTGGAGACAGTTCCAAAACCCTTGCTTCCAAGCATGTAGATGTTGATGAAGTCTTCCTTGAGCAAGGGAAATACACCTTGAAGGTTCTAAAATCTTGAGATGTAGAGGGAGTGACTTGGCTTGGTGAAGAACACCTTCCTCACAAAAAGGGAGTGTTAGCTTTACCTTCTTGCTTAGAAGGTGTTCTCCTTCAAGATTTGTGCAACAGTAATGATCAGATCCATTTTCCAGCACTAGATTCCTTACAACAATGATTGTTGTTGAAGGAGGCCCACTAGTGTGAGTCTAATGTAGGTGCAACAATTATATACAATTAGTGGTTAAAAGCACATGCATGCATGTGCCATAGTTAGGCTTTAGCTTGCTATCTTTAAAAAGGTACAGTTGCATGGTGGAACATCCATAATTCATCTTTAGTGATTGGCATCTATTGGATATGGTGTATGCATGCTATCTTCGGATCAGGCACATGCATATTTCCATAATTAAGGAGGGTGTAGATCTCAAGAGAGATAAGGTGTTGCATGTTTGGTGCTCTATTTAGGGAAGGCACAAATCCCAAGTCAGGTTGGGTGCACTATATGAGAAGACTTGAGTGGGCATTCTATTCTAGGAAACTCACTCATGCATGTGGGAGCACTGTCCTATGCATTTAGGGTTAGGGTTTTCAAATATGGATTTTGGTGTATACTCCTGTATTTAAGCTCTAATTGATTTTTTCAGCTATGGAAACTATGATTCATTGATTCTACTTGATTTGGGACATGTGATTGATCTTCCTTACTGGATCTGTCCATTAATAAAAAATACTTTTTTATTTCTCTCTCTGACCTTTATGACCAACTATAATACATCGATTTCTTTCTCCATGCATGAGCTACCTAGTCGACTTTTCCAGAATCTATGATTCATTGCAGTTTAAAACCTACATTTCTATTCTTATTTCAATTTAGAACAAGTAAAACACACAATTCCCTCTCCTAGTAGTCCTAATGGCCCAATTCTTAAAGTTCTCGTTCTCTTGTTCTCTAATGAATTCTAGGCATTTCCTAATATTGGCTTACCATTTTTTTTCTCATTCAAGTTTGTTTCTGTTGCCTCTTTTTAATTGATTATCTTGTGAGAGTTGATTAATCATCTAGGATAGTTGGAAATTGTTCAGTTTATTTTGGTGCCTTTCCCTGATGTCTATAACTTTGCCTACAAGAATTCTTACCATACTAGTCTACATGAATTCTTGATATACAAAGCCCAAAAACAATTTTGAGCTTTATCCCAAGGTTAGAACTTAGAACTAACAACTCTAATACTAGTGTAACTACCTGCAAGGTTAGGTAGGTAGAATAAAAAAAATCCTATCATAAAGCATTGAACACAAAGTATACCTGAATTGTATTCATTACATGACCAAAAGAGTTTTTTTTGGGTAGGAAAAAGTAGTCACATTGCATTTACAACATGTTTATAATGGTGATACAAAATTGCCCCTGTTACACTCTTCAGGATTGGGGTATTCATACTCATTTGGCCTGTATTTCTAGATCTCAGATAGTTCCTATTAAAATTTATAGATTATACTGAAAAAAAAAAAAAAAAAGCAGCCTTGTAAAAGGGACTAAGTACATTAACAAAGACATTGGTATGGGAGTATCAATTTACACAAATACACTGATAGTTACTACCCTAGAGACGTTCACACTCCCTGCATGGTTAGATAGGCAGAAAATAACAAATCTTGTCATAAAGAATTGAACACAAAGAAGTGATACAAAACTGCCCTGCTACATTCTTCAGGATTTGGTGCCTCATACTATCTCTTCCTTTATTTCCAGAGCCCAGATAATTTCTACCAAAATTTATTTAATGTACAAAAATGGAAAAAACACCCTTAAAGGGACTAAGTATTATGGGAGTAGCTATTTAGTATTTATACAAATATGATTGTGGGATCTGCATACCCTGATCAAACACATGACAACATGAGAAATATTGGATTTGTTAATACAATTTGTTAGTGGCATGTCGTTGGGGTATGTACCCTTGAATAGATATGAAGCTGAGAGCCTATGCTTAGCCAATCTCCATGTAAATACCCAGTGGAGTTATTGCAAAAACCTATTATGTATGGTAATCTTATATATTGCCTTTAGCTATAATTCAACTAGTTCTTCAATTACGACGTATCTACTAAGGTCCATGACTAGAAATTTGAATCCTATATTATACTGATTCTTTTGTTTCAGCCTTCTCTTTAAGTAATAAATGAAAAATTCAAAGAGTTGTAGACTATTCTGTCACTTCTATCTGATTTCATAGATATGCTCTTTGAAAATTTCAAGATTCTAATTGCAAATCTTCAACAAACCTTTTATACTAGTTTTGTGTAAACAAACAAGGGAAAGCTGAAAATTTTCTTGTTCCAACAATTATGAACATCTTATGATTATTGTAGGGAATCAGTTTGGTCGGAGAGGTAGAAAATATAAACACAATGGTTAAAAACAAAATATATCTAGAAAAATTTGGTAGAAAATATCCTTCACGTGGATTGACTAAAATTTTTGATATAACATGTTGGCATAACCGTACCAAATTCTAATTTCTTCTTCTCTGAAAAGGTGGCTCCACCACTAGCATCTCTGGCCTTTTTTTCCATTCCGTCGAGGGGAAATAAGCACGAAAATTCGAGATATGTAAACCGAGCCTCGGGGAATTAGAGATTTTCGGGATGGTCACTAGATAGTAGACTCTATAGTTCTCAAGAACGAACTAGACAAGTAACAAATCTTTTATTTTAACCCAATGCATATATTGGCATTGGGCAGATCCCATACAATTTATACCAGGTGGGAGGGCCAAAATGCTCTTAGAAATCCCCTTATTCTTTGGAAATCGGGCAAAGGGAAGATTGTAGCTACCCAGTGCCCATACCACAAAATCTGGGCGAATTAAACCATAAACCCCGATTCTACCAAATGGCAGGGCGAAGAAGCTATAAGAAATTCCCATACTTCTAGAAATTTGGCTAATGGAAGCTTGTCCCTCCAAATTTCAGGGGCGAAATATAATTTTTTTTCCTCTATCTCTCCTAAAAACATGGGCTAAACCTGTACATGATTTTTCCCCTAAGATAAATTATGGGCTAATGATATAAGTTTTAAAAAATCACTCTAATACAAAAAATTCGCCCAATAAAAAATTGGAGGCCCCTAAATTTCGCCCATGAGTGATATTTCACCCCTAAAATAATCTATGATGAGAAAATGAGAATTATAAAAAAAGGACTCAACTTCACATTGGCACCTAATACAATTCTAGTTGATAACATAATATGAAATGTGGAAGATGGGATTCAATCCCTCGCTCATGAGGACAAGGAGAGAATTAGGCAGGATTCTGTTGTGATATTGAAAATACCAAATCCTCTAAGAAGCAATATAAGTAATGAGGAATACAACATCCTGAAAAACCTTAGGAGTAATCATGAGATAATGATAATAAAAGTAGACAAAGGTGGTGCCACTGTAATCATGAATAATGAGGATTATAAAGAAAATATGATTGAGCACCTTACCTAGAGTAGCAACTACAAGAAACTGGATAGCAACCTAATAGCTAAAGTAACTAGGGAAGTCAAAAAAGTTATAAAAGATTACATCCCCCATGATTCAACCAAAAAATGTCTACTTCCTCATTGAGAGATTACACCTAGGATTTATGGTCTTCAAAAAATACATAAGGAAGGAGTCATCCTTAGACTAATTATCAACACAATAAGTTCTCCCAGTTACCATCTAGAAAAATATGTTGCAAAAATCCTAGGCCCCTTAGTTGGAAAGATAGACTCTTTTATTAAGGATTCCTCGGACTTGATAAGGATCATTAAGAATGAAAGAGTGGAACTAGATGATATCCTCATCATATTTGATGTGATTCTCTTTTCAAAAATAGACTTCTCAATGAAGTTATGCAAATCGTCAAGGAGGTCACGGACCCTGAAATAGAAAAACTAACAGAAGTTTTCCCTCGATCTACCTTCTTTAGCTTCCAAGGAGTGTTCTATAAACATACTTACGACATTGCAATGGTGTCTCCCTTGTCTCCCATTGTGTCCAACATTTTTATGGAAATATCACTTCACTCCTACCCCCATAAGTCTAAAATATGGAAAAGATACATAGATGATACTAATGTATATGCCCTCATAGAAGAGAAGATCTCAGTAAATTATTTGAAAAAATTAACTGCATCTCAGACGATATTAATTTTATTATGAAAATAGATGACAATAGTACCATCCCATTTTTAGATGTACCAATTCACTGGGAGCAAGATGGGCACCTTGGACATGAAATATGAAAGAATAAAAAACATACAGAGAGTTATCTTCATGTGAACTCCCATCACCATCCCACCCACAAGATGGGAGTTCTAAACACCCTAGCCATGAGGGCTATTAGATTCTCTGATGAAGACCACCTAGAAAAATAAAAAGATCAGCTTGTCAAGGTTTTCAAGAGCATATGGTATAGGAATAAGGATATCAAAAATGCCATACAAAGAGACATGGATAGGATAAGAGGAGAACCATGTTCCAGAGAGAGTCACCTTGGTAATATAACTCACCTTCCATACATAAAAGGGGTCACTATAGGATTGATAAGGTTTTGAGAAAGAAGGAGATCACAACCTCTTTTAAACCCCTGGAGACCATCAATAAAAATATGAGATCAATGAAAGACACCTTAGACCATCACTAACAAAAATAGGTTTAGAAAATGGAATGATCTTGTGGAAAATGTTACATCGAAGAAAATGGATGACCATTTCAAATAAGGATTAAAGAACATTCAATTGACATCAAGAATGGACATACATGCACCTCAACATTAGTTGAGGATTCCAATGGAACTAGACACCATGTGTCCCTTGAGGACACCAAAATCCTAGCCAAGGAGGATCACTACTTCAAGCACAAAATTAGAGAAGCTATTGAAATCATTAAAAAACCCAACAACCTAAACATAGATGGAGGTCTAGAGATCAATGAGAACTGACTTCTATTGATCTGCAATAGAAAAACCAAGTAGTATTGACATATTTGATCTCATCTTCTTCTTTCTCTCTTTCCTATATGTTGGTCGGTCTTGCCTTTCTTTTCCTATTCCTTCTTGTTTACCTCATCTTCTCTTTTTGTTGTTCTTTGGTTTCTATTTCTTTATTTTAAAATTTTATGCATGTCTCTGCTTTCCTTTGTTTTATGTATTTTAGTACTTTTCTTTTTCTTTTTGTTCTCTTATTATTATACCTGTCGATAGGCATGGTATATAGCTTTGAGTTAGGCTTGACTTTCTATTAGTTCATGGTTGACCAAAAAATATACACCTCTTTATCTAAAGTTTTAAAAAATAATGATTTATTTTAAATTTCAAATCTCATTTATCTGAGATCTTATTAGCCAAAGACTTTGAAGTCTTGTTGCTGCCTTCACTCCCCCCAATGTTATTGTAATACATATTTCTGTCATATAGTCATTTCATGCATGTTCCTTCTCTCCCTATCTCCTTAAACACTACTTTTATTATTATATTCTACAAGTATATGCTACCTAGTAGCCTTGTTATTATTCTTTTCCTTTTTTATTTGAATTTTTTCCTTTTTATTTGAATTTTTTGATGTTTTGTTTACTTTATTAAAGTTCTTTAGTGATTCTTAAGGTATCTTTGTTTTTCTTTTTTGACCTGTTTATTATTTTTTATTCTTTGTCTTTTAATTGTGTTTTTATTTTTTTGGTTTATCTTATACTTTTATTAGTTTATTATATTTTTTTAGCCTTGATAAGGTTTATAGATTTTTTATTTTATTTTTTTATTCCTTCCTTTTCTTTTTCCTTATTCTTTTATAATTATTGATATTATTTCTTATATATTATTATTTTTTTCCTTTTTAGTTTTTGTTTAGTTTTTTTATTTATATTTATTTAGTTCTCGTTACTTCTTCTTTTTATTCATATTATTTCTCGTATATTATTATTTTTTTGTTTTTTTATTTATCTTTGTTTTCAATTTTTTATTGCTTATATTTATCTTTTGTTTTTGCTTTGTCTCTTTTGGTTAGTTTTGCACTTTAATTTATTATTGTTTTATTTTTCATGTGTTATTATAGGACTAATTATAGTGTTATTTGTTATTCTTTATGTTTTTTTGTCTTTATTGTATTTTTAATATTATAGTATTATATAATATGAGTGGGCTTAATGGTTAAGAACATGTGTTTTCTCCTAAGAAGTCATAAGTTCAAATCCATAGGGGGGTTGGGTATGTATACCTCCGTAGACTTTACCAGTAAAATCACTGGGCGAAGGAGGTCTCATACACCAATTTGGTGTCTGGCTTGGCCGTGACCTTAAAAATAGATTATTATTATTATTATAGTATTACTCTCTCTTATTTATATAATATTATTTAATATATTATATTTTAGTTTGTTTTTATAGTTTTATTATATAGTATTGTTGGGTTCTTTTTGTCACAAGGGTGAGAAAAAATGAGGTCTCTTAATTATCTAGTTAGGATATCCAGAAAGTACAATAGAGAGTTAGTTGGTTAGTGGCTCAACTAACATAAAGAAACAAGAAATAAACAATAATGAAACAAATCTAAACTAAGCAAGTAATAACTTAAAATGAATGCACAAAGAAAACACAAGAGATATATACCAAGTAAATTGATCTTCGAATTGATATTCCTTGGAGAAATATGGGAACTTATGAGTCCCCTCTTCCTCCTTGGGAAGGCTCTTGATTCCCCAAGTACAAAGTATTATTTCTACTATCAATGGATAACAAAGGAAAATGGTGAAGAAAAGAGTGGTGGACTACTCAAGAGGAGAGAGTCCTAACACTTGCTATGGATGACCAAAGCTTTCTAAGAGGAATATGGCTTCCCAAAGCTAAAAATGAGCAGCATAACAAAACTCAAATGCTTCTTCTTTTTTGCATACAATGACCCTTTATTTATAGGAGGATGGGTAAGATTTTTCCCAACTAGTTTCAAATGTGAATGGGAGGCCTTTGGAAGTACCTCCCATCATTTTCAGTGATCCCAAGGTGAAATTTGGGGGCGATTTTGGGTATGGGGGAGATCCACTCCATCCTAGAAGTGTTCAAGGCCCAACCAAACTCATCAATGCATCATTTCTGCATTCACGCGGGTCCTTCGACTGTTAGTCACACACTCCATGCACTATGCACATCGTACACCGTGTTAGCCCACGTAGATCTACGTGCACTGCTTTTGCTGAATGTGCACAGATTTCTAGAACCACTTTTATATAGTTTTATGATTGTCTTGCCAAATTGAGTGTAATCCTTCCATAAGTATTGGTAGTATGTTGTGTTTGTGTTAATTTTTTTTCATCCATTGTCTATTAGTGAGCCATTTTTTGGTGATAACAGATGCTCCCTGATGTGTGAGGTTAGGAGCATACGTATAGCCGAAATACATCATCCTTTCTTTTGGTGATGATGACATTGTGTAGAAAGTGAGAAAAATTGAACGTGAGGAGATGTGAGAGCCATCTTTCGGAGGGAGAGGGGACAAAATATTAGTACAAAGTATGTTAGAAAAACAAAAAGTGTTTGTAAAAACGAGACGGGTATGCCCCATGATCATATCATGAAACCATAAAGGGATAAAAATAACTGAACTTTGCTGATGAAGTAGATATATAAAACGCCCTCTGGGGTGTAAAAAGAAACAAATGACGATTATGATGACATAACTAGTTCTAATCGAGTGGTGAATGACTCAGAGGCATTGATGGCCTAACAAATTCAGTGGTCTTCGACTGCAACTGAAAACTGCAATGGTCGCAAAGTATGATCCATCGTAACATGAGACTGTGTTGGAGTCGAATGTCATGGGGATTGATGACATTAGAGAGTAATGAGGACTCTCTCTGTGTCATCCAAGGATGCTCATTGTCAATGGAATGAGAGCCAATATACTACCACCTTTCTGGGAATTAGTTGATGTCGACACGAAAGGTGACACGACGATAAGAAGAAAAGGGCTTCTGGATATCTGGTTGATCAAAATGGTGTTAGAAACTATATTAGTATTTGTGAATGGGGTGATAATCATGAACGATGTATGGAATATGTGGGATTCAAGAACTTCCCTTGGTTGGGGGGTGGGGATGGCAACAACTGTAAAATACTATCTAGTGTCAGGGGGATGGCCAAATATGGGAAAAACTGTGCTGAATGGGTGAGATTGCAAGGAGATGTAGCATAGGTCTAAATATAGAGTGATATGGGACACAAAGGCCTATGGTGGTCAAAATTTTGGCTTGGATAAAAATGGCTCATAGAGGGTGTGAGGGAAGTGAGATGCCCAAACCAAGGGTAATTTTCATCTCACTTCCCTCATGGGTGATAGGGGTTGCAATGTGCCAAGGGAAAATGCCATCGGGTGTGATGGAGAAAATATGTTGTACTTGTTGAAATGTAAAACATGCTTTTTGCAATTACCAAATGAATAAATAATGGTGTTGAAATTACATGTACAGAAATAGGTACCCCAGTGATGTATGGTTTGGCCTGTATAGGGATAAAGTAGAGACTGGTGGAGGGTGGGGGCCGCATTGGTTAGTTTCTGTACCAGGTAGATGAATGGAGGATGATGTTGTGGATGGGAAATTGATGTTGGATGATATGAAGGGTTAATGATAATGTAGAGGTGCATTTAATGTAACCAAAAATAATAATGTGGGATTCCATATCGGGTTGGTTAGCATTAAGATGAGGAAGAAGTATGAAGTTCTTTCTCTGGGGTGTAACACTACCAAGACTCCTAAGCCTAATGGATAGAACAACATGAGTGTCAATATGCCAAGGGGGAAATGTTTGTGGGACAACTCATGGAGGTGAGAGAGCTACTGGATGACGATACCTAAATGCAATGGAGGTGATGGTACCACAAAGCCGGGGGTGGGGATCCTAAGGATAAATGTTAGTGGGTATGATTGGAGAATGAAACTATGAGAAGAGGGTTGAATTTTGATGCCAGTTTGGAATATGTACCTGGAGAAGCCAAGGGATTCCATGACTGACAACGTGAAGGGGGTTGTAGGTGAGGACCTACACATTCAAACCAAATACTCGACGTGAAACATATATGAAAATAAAACCTATATAACAGTTGCTTGATAATGAAATGCGGGCAAATGAGGCATACTTGCGCCTGGGGTGCCAAAAAGGGGTCCCTAGGGCTCCGAACTGAAATGAGAATTTGAGAGTATCGTTGTGAAGGTGAGGGAATCTGGATCCCGTAGGTGCGAATAGTGTGAGAAATGAAGCTTGAATGCTCCCGAACCGACGTGAGGAAGTTGGGACAAAGGGTGTATATAAGGGCATGGGGCCCACATAACCACCTCATTTGTACTTTCTGCAGTGGAGGTCTAAGAGTTGTCTGCGTGTATGTTTCTGAGCCGTAGAAGAGTAGACAAGGTCAGATTCGAGTGGCGAGAGACCTAGGTAAGCCGTCAAAACCTCCTGCATAGTGCAAGAATGTTTTTGGGAGGGTAGGGCATTGTACGGAGGGCCGCACAACCATTTGTTTGGGTGTGGTGGTGGGTCGGTGTGGGAGATCCTATGATCCTCGTGTATATATGCGTAGGTTTAATTGATAGAGCCACGCACAGTGCATGCCTGTATCAATGGAACCTGCACACATGTGCGCGAAGTTCATATTTCTAGCTGCACGAAGGAGGGTTGAGCATGGACACGACTATTCAAGTAACAACCACACCAATGTGCGTGAATGTAAGAATAACAACTACGCAAATATGTGACTGTCGAACATACAATCGTGCACATAGGCATGCGAGAACTGCGCGACTGTTATGGGAACTTTCGCACAAATGTGCACGATTGTTATGGGAATAGTCACGCAGATGTGCACGATTGTTATGGGAACAATGAGTTTGTCTGGATTTGATTGGAGCTTTGTCATTATGATGAGCTAACATAGCATATGTTGTCGTGGATGTAGGTTACTAGTTAGAGAGAGAGGATGTTGGTATAGTGGAGGGAGAGAGATTGGGAGTCTCTTAGGAGAGAGGTGGGAGCAGATGCACATATCTGACAACATTTGGCCTGGGCCAGTTTGCTGCACTTTTTTGATTGTTCAATGTATGGACCCAAGAGCCGCTTCTAGACTTCATAGTGTGGATGTGGCATCCAGATCAACCATGTTCCTTTATGCGTGGGAGAGATCTGCATATTGCTGCATATATTGATATCTACTTTATTATTGGGCTCCCGTTCTGGGGGGATTCTTTGGTAGAGTAGCCGTGACTGTCAGTTGGAGTGACGGTGGGGGGACTGGCTGGTCGATACTGCTCAGGGATGACAATGATGAGTGGTGGCTCTATCAACATAAACTCCATTGATTCTCTTGAGGTACATGTTTTTTGTGCTATGGTGGTCCAGATCTACGGATCACTAGGGATGCAACACATTTCCGGTGCACACATGGTGGTTGTAGAGAAGGCCATGAATGGACGAATGTTTTCTTGGGCCCGATTGATGCACACTTGCATGGTGGAACAAATGGATTAGTGTGTGGTGACCCAAGGTGGAAAGTTTGCTTTTGGATCGGTGTTGTGCACATTTATGTTTGAGAGGGTGGTATTGCTACACCCTCATGCTATTTTGGATCCATCGACGATGCATGATCCAAGACTGATGAGGTGGGTAGAGTTACTACCCCATCAGGGAGGAGGTGTCGTGGGCCACTAATTTACCCCTACATTCGAGTAGGTTTGGTGGTAGACCCCTCGGGTACTCTACGAGTTCCCATATCATGGGATGGACTTCCGACACCATCTAGGAATGCGCTTGTCACCTAGGGAGGATTGGAATGATAGAGGTGAGTGTATGATGCTTCTGTATTTATGCTTTGTTGTTGAGTTTATATATGTGTATATTGATGGTATTGATACATCTATGTTGGTTTGGTCATGCATATGTGGGACCCGATGGCCATGAGGGAGATCTTGCTCAGGGGTTGGAAGATGAGCAGGTAGAGGAGGGGTGGGCTAAGAGGCATCGTCAGTTTTTTGATTCAGGGTAGGCCGTACACATGCATCGGGGGAAATCCTGAAACATGTAGTGAGGGAAGGCTCAATAGAGGGCCATGGCTGAGCTGATCCTGGAGCACACGATCGAGAGATGGAGAAGCTGAGGAGGTGCCTCGAGGGAATTTTGGACAGAGTGCTCGAGGAATTGTGGCTTCGTATCCGAGACGAGGGTATCCTAGAGTTGTGCATTGGTGGGGACCAACGTTGGCGATTAGTGATTCGACGAGAAACAACTGTGAGTGTGACTCTGACAGGGTAGATCCCTGTTGTGGATATTCCTGCTGGGGGAGCTCCACTAGCTGGTGATTATGTGTTGCAATTAGGTCACCCTAGGTGGTAGGAGGACCACATACATGAATGGACTGATTTTGTACTATGTAAGAGTCGTTTGAACTCCCATTTTGTATATATGTGATGAGAGTGCCTATCCATGGAGCTAATGCATATATGTACTTATTTTTGTATCAAACACATGAGCGATCTACATATATGAGTAGACCTTTTGGGACATGTGTGTATGCATTTGATATATATTTTGTATATGCTATGTGTTCTTGTTTTATCTATTGATGAATGAATGCAATATGTATGTTAATGTGATAAATGGAAATATAGTACTTGATTAGCTATGTTATTTGCCATCTGGTTGTGGTTTCTAGAAACATGAGAAAATGTGATTGACTCAAAATTTTGTAGCAGAAGTTTGACTTGCAGGTACTTGTGATATAGGCATGGATCACAAACACGATACACGTTGTTGAGCTGATGGACTATTAGAGCTGAGAATCTAATATAAATCTAAGGTGACGAATATGTAGGTGACTAGCCTCGAAGAGGATACCAATGCTAACATAATATTCATCTTCGTTATTGGTGGCAGGGCTGAGGCATATGCCGCTAGAGTGGAGCAACACATGGTCGGGGGTGTAAATGACCCAAGTTGCCGAATCAATATTCTGGGTCCAACAACTGGCTCCATTCGCATACCCGATGCGATAAGTGAACGAAGAATTCATTCGTTGACACAAGGACACTATATTAGGCTTACATAATGAGAGAGCTATATCAAAAAAGACTAAAAAAAACTAGGAAATCAAGGAAAACCAAAGGTAAAATGGTTATGCTCAGGGGTATAATTTCTTCAAGTATAACCCATTGAATGGGTCCTTGAGGGTAGATCCTTCAGGGTGGCCTAATATATAGGGGCCCTTAGTAAGGCAATGACGCATGACATAGGGTCCTCACCATAGGGATTAAATTTTTTCATGGTCAAAGGTGGCTTTGGTATGATTTTTTGCTGCTTCATTGTTTTGTAAGGATTCCCATCGATCTTCATTGAGTGATTCAAGGGAGAACAACTGTTGCTCAAGAAACGATGTGTTGGGAAAGAGCTCGATCGCAGTGCGTAGTGTTGGGAATTCGCACTCATTGGGGAGTATGGATTCAATATCGCGAACTAAGTGGAATGGAGTGAATCCAGTGGTCATTTTGATGACTGTCTGATATTCCCATAAAGTTGGGAAAATCACATGATGCCAATTGGTCTTGTGTTTTTCAATTGTGTGTTGAAGCATATTTTTGAGAACTTTGTTGATGACCTTGGCTTTCCCATTAGATTGCAGGTAATAGGGTGAGCTGAATTTGTGAGTGAAACCTAATTTGGTCGATAGCTACTCAAAGACTTCATTTTCGAAGTGCTTACTGTGGTCGGAGACTAGTTGGAGGGGGACCCCAAAGTGAGAGATGACATGGTTGAAGAAAAAACAAGACGTTGTGTCAGCCGTATTGTTGAACATGGGCATCGCTTTGACCCATTTGGTGAACTAGTCAACAACAACTACAATGTACTTTTGTCCATTGTTGGATGGAGGGTAACATGTCATGAAATCGATGCACCATTTACAGAAGGGGCTTGCTGTGATGACCGAGTGCAAGAAGGTAGGGGGTGCTCGGGCCTTATGTGCGTATAACTGAAATTTGTCGCATCTCTTAATGGTGTGTATGCAGTCATGAAACAACGTGGGCCAAAAATAGCCCTCTCGAATGATCTTTTATGCCATAGACATGCCACATAAGTGACTACCGCATGCACCACTATGACAATCATTTAGAACTATCTCATCCTCTTCCAAGGTGAGGCATCATCGAAGGAGCATGTTGACGCCTCTATGAGAGAGAATGTCTCCTATGAGGAGGTATCGTGAGGATTGGTGTAGGATACGGCGGGGGTCATCCCAAGACAGGTGGGGAACAAATTTTTGAGTTCAGAGATAGGCCAAAATATCGCCATACCATGGGTCTGTTGATGATATGAGGAGTAAATTCTCATCGCGAAAATCTTCATTAATCGGGGTGTCAGTGGAGTTAGATGGCAGGTCTACGAGAAGCTCTACAAGAACGAGGGATTTCTTACTCTTTGGTGTGTTGCATTTGAGGTCATATTCTTGAATAATAATGATCCAGTGAGCAAAATTTCCATTAATATGGCGATGAATAAGGAGGTATGGGGTTGGAATCGACCATGACTCTAGTGGTGCGAAGCATGATATAGTGGTAGAAGTTTTGGACCGCGAGGATGACGATGAGTGCTAGATTCTCTTTGTGGTTATACTTGAGGGGTGGCCCTGAGAGTTTTTTGTTGATATAGTATAACATGATCACGTTGATTATCGTCAACCTGGATGAGGAATCCAATGACAAAAACCTATGAGGAAGATAGGTAGAGTATGTAATCCCTCTCATAGTCTGGGGGATTGATTAAGGGGGATTTGCTGAGAGCATATTTGAATGAGTCAAAGGAATCTTGGGCATGGTGATCCCAGTGAAACGGGATATCACGATGAAGTAACCATAGGAATCCATGGGCACAAATGGCATAGTTAGGAGCGAACCATGGAAAAAAATTGGCTCTGCCTTGGAGGCTCTGTAACTGACGTAAGTTCCTAGGGGGGATTTCATTGATTTCCTAAACTCTAAGGGAGTCTATAGTGATTCCCTCCTGGGACACAATGAAGCTCAATAGGTGGCCTGCAGTGACTCAGAAGACACATTTATGTGGGTTGAGCCAAATGTTGTATCTTCGACAACGTTCAAAGATGATCCATAGACCCTCTATGTTCTGGGAACGTTTCTTGGACCGAGCTATAAGGTTTCCCAAGTAGGAAATAATGACGTGAGCGAGATAATGGAAGGAGTATGTCATTGCGCATTGGAAAGTCACCCCGACATTTTTGAGTCCGAAGGGCATGATTCGATAGGAAAAGGTACCACAGGGGGTTGTGAAGGCAGTTTTGTATTGATCCGCATGGTGGATTTGGATCTAATTATAGCCAAAAAAATTGTCCATGAGGGAGAGGACTTCATGACTGAGACATGCATCGATGAATTGATCGATGAAGGGGGTAGGGAAGTTTTCTTTGGGATAATCTTGGTTGAGTTTGCGAAAGTCTATGCAAACACAAATGGTTCCCTGTATTTTATTGAAATAAACAGGATTGGAAACCCAGGATGTGTATGCAATGGGGTATATGAATCCAACTGTATGTAGTTTGTTGATCTCGGATTTGGTAGCCATAGCTTTGGAAGGGTAGAGGAGGCATTGGTTTTGGTGAACCAGGGCAACGCCGTGCCAAGTGTCAATGTGATGTTCAACAATGGCTGGGTATAACTCTTGCATATCGGTGTAGGACTAGGAAAACACATCCTGATATTCCTGGAGGAGGGCTTTGTATGCTAAAATTTCTTCTTGGGAGTATGCTACCCCCAGGGTGATTTATTCCACTACATTGGGTTTGGACTAAATGTTGATCTTGATGGTGGGTGAGATATTGGCCATGTTACCTTCTTCAGATGCGGTAGGGGAAAGTATTGGATTTTTGAACCAGTCTACACATTGGCCGAAGGGGATAAAATATTTAGCTTCGATGGTAAAGACAAGGGAGTTTGTAGGTGGTCAAAAGGTGTCATGTTCTAGAAAAAGGGATCGATGATGAAAAGCATCCCATGGGTAATTAGGGGCGCATCAGACCTCTAAGATGTCTTCATCAGACTGAAAGGTGATGGAGTACATTGAGTCTGTAATAGGGGAAAGTGGGGCATCGAGATTCACATGGGAAGTTGGTGGCAGTTGAATAACTTCATTTGTCTATGAGGTAGATGGACCTATGGGAGGGGAAGGGAGACAGTTGGTATATTTCATGAACCAAATATCCATATATGAACTGGATTTACTGTGGTATGGAGGAGGGGGAATCTCGTAAGCTGTTGTTACATGAAAGTTGGGGGCAAGTCCTCGTATCGTGGTGGAATGGCAAGAGGGGTCAACGGATGGGGGTGTATGCCATGATTGTTTGGATGGTGATCATTCGTAGCCGAGTTCATTGGGGTTGGTACGGTTGGTGGGATGGGTGTGATGGAATCCCTCCAGTGTGTGCATCCCTCAATGATGCATGGACATCGATATGTGTAATAATCCATTTGGTGGCACAATGCGCAAGGGCATTGCATGCACTCGTTTACTAATGTAGAAATATAGTGAATTTCAGTAATGGGTGATACAAAGGAAGGTCCGGGCCGTAATGTGGTTTGGTCTACTACTACTAGAGTGTCCAAAAATTGAGGGAGGGTTGGGAAATGGTGCGTATAATGGTCATATTGAGAACAAATGGAACACACATGCTTGGTCCTCAAACTTGGAATTTTGGAGGAAGAAGGTTCTAGGGTGGCTGGTGGGGCGACCGGTGTATGTAGTAGTAGTGTACTTATGGGTTTTGGAATGAGGTTCCGTAACTCAACTAAAGCGGGGCAGATATTGGTAGGGTGTCCAACGGTTTTGCACAATGCGCATGGGAGTGGTATGCAGGGTGGAGAAGGGAAATAAGGTTCCTTCTTCTTGCATGTGCCTCATTTGTCTATGGTTGTTCCTATTGCTCCATAGGTAGCATCTCTTGTAGTGGTAATATTTCCCCCAACTATGTGATAGGTTGGGTGAATGGATGGATGAGCCACTGATCGCGGTAATGGGACCACATGTTGCAGTGGAAGAGATAAACCTGGTACCATAGCTGGTGGTTCTAGATACCATACAAGGATGGATATGACCATATTTTGTAAGGTGAGGGTAGCAACAACTTGATATGTTGTTACTCCCGAGGGAGGGTAAAATAAGGGTATTTGGGTGATGTCCTGTGGGACTATCTTTCAAATGGGGATTTGACCTATGGGTGGTGGACTCTCTGATGTTCCATCTTGAGGAGTCTGTATGGGGAGTTTGTTAGGAAGTATCAAGGTTGGCTGGGAAGGAGTGGATGTGGTGTCTGATGAGTTCTCGATGGACGAGGGGGTCCAGTATCTCAACTCCATCGGTTGTGACAATGCATAAAATGACGGTGGTGGGGTTGGGGTGAGGGAAGCCTTGATATGTACCAATCAAGGATGGATCCTAAAATATCCCTGGTTCGACATCTATCATTGGGACAAGGTTGACGCTTGAGCGGATAAGTGGTAGGATGTTATCAACATGTCTTGATTGGTTGGGTTCATGGTGGGTCAATTGATCAATGGTGATGATTTTCCCATTTTGAGGGAATAACATGGTACGAAAGACTGAGGAAGATACATCCTACATGGTGTGCATGTAGATTCATCCGAAGAGGATATTATAATCCAATTGGGTGTCAATGACTTCTATGTGGATGGCAATTATTTCCCCCCCTAACTCGACCAAAATGTTTTGATACAGGCCTTTTGGTTGGGATATCATAAGCTCAAAGCGTGATGGTGGAGGGGATCAACTCAGGTGAACCAAGTTGCTTCCATACTGATTTGGACATGATGCAAGTGGATGCACCTTCATCTATGATGTAGTGATGGACAATGATATTTCAGATTTTGACAGGAATCTAGAATGTGACTAATGATGAGAGTCAGGGGTATACTCTGTCTAAATCAAATGTGATTAGATGGGTGTCTACAGGATCCACTTCCCCCAATTGTGAAAGTAATGCCTTTTGTTGGGAAGGGCATGCTTGAAAGACTTCCATAACTAACATGGCGGTGGGTGATTAAGTGATATCGTCAATAAGACTGTAGCTATGGGAAGCTTGAGAATGAGGGCTATGCACATTCCTGTGCAAGGGTGTGTGAGGCATGCAGGTGATGGATTCAGTGTTAGGACGAGGGACCATCAATGGTTGCCCAACTGGTGGTTAGGTAGCATCCAAAGTGGTGGGTGATGGATCAGGGGATGCACTGTATTGGAGACTGTGAGTTTGTAAGAGGATTTCCTCTTCATTGGTGAGGAAGATATTGTGATTAGTGGTGTTCCCTGGGTGGGGTTGTTAAAGAGGAGGGAATGACCCTTGGGGGTGTGGGCATTGGGCCCCTTATGGTTGAGTATTAATGACTCCTTAATGTGTGATAGGATTTTGTAATATCGTCGGTGGTGGTGGTATATAAGTGGGAGGTCCCTGAGGTGGACCTTGAGGGTTGGGAGCCTGCCGAGGATTCATGGCGTCCTTCATACATTTGTATTCAACAATTTGGGGGCAATGATGAGTGTAATGGCCATATTCGCCACATAATGCGCAAAGGTACTTAGTGCAAATGTTTTTGTTTCTCCCTTGTCATGGTTGGCCATTATTATTTCCCCCTTGAGGGTTTTGGTTGGGTTGGCACTGGTTTCCCCCAGCTTGGGGGTTTTGTTGAGGGGGGTTCCCTCATTTTTGCTGGTTCCTATTCTTTCCTTTCTTCTGATTATAGTTTAGTTTTTGAGGTGGATTGGACGTATTCAATTGTTCAAAAGATTGAACTTTTTGAAGAGGGGAAGTTTGGACGAAATTGACCTCTTCCTGGTGTTTTCTATGAGGGGGTACAATGGGTTGAGGTGGACATGTGAAGGGATAGTATGGGTTACCTTGTGGGGGTCCATATGGGTTGTAAAAAGTGGATGTGGCTCCATTATTACTAGGTGTATATGACATTGGTGGTGGAGGAACCGGTTGTGGTACAAGGATTGGTTGGGGAAGGGATGTGGGTAGATGGGTACCCATGGGGGGAAGAGAAGGTGTCATGAATGGTGGTGGGGGAGGGTAATATGAAGTTCCCCCATATGGTTGAAAGTATGGGTTGGTCCCATATATGGGTACTGACTGTGCGTGTGGTTGAGTATGAGCCATGGAGTCGATCAACCCATCAACAACATGTTATGTTATAGGTTTGTCTTGATCAAAGGGAAAAGGAAGAGGAGCATCTGGAAGGATAATTTATAGGTACCTTGATTGGGAGTAGATGAGGTCAAACTGTTGTGCCTCAGTGATGGCTTCATCTTCAGTTTGGGGGAGGGTTGTAGCCACATTTTTAGCAAGGGTAGGAACGAGCGACCAGAGAAACCAATCTAGCCTTTGTTGTGGGGTGGTGTCCACTTTACAAAGGTTGCGACGTCTACACCATTCATGAATATGGTCTAAAATGTGAGTAGTAGTGTTTTTTTTGCATTCTTACAAGATTTCAGACCCAATATCATGACGTATGGGAAGTTGAAAAAATTATAGGAATGCTTTGGCTAATGATTCAAATGTTGAGTGGGCTCCAGACTTCTCATCCACATACCATTTGGCTGCTGTTCCAGTGAGGGTTCTTTGAAATAACCGTAGATGAATGTAATCTTCCATTATGATGTTGGAAGAACACCAAAAGTGGAAGGACAAGACATGGTTGGTGAGGTCCTCTCCAGGTTTTCCTTCAAACTTAGGGTTGTCTGAAGGTAGTTTTGTGGGCATATTCAGCCAAGTGGGGTTGTGTAATATGGATCATTTTTTAGTTTAGTTATATCAAGGATATTGAGTGAAGCCAAAAAATGCATGATAGGAGTGGGTCCTACCATGTTATGGGAGGAAGTGGTTCCTTGGGAGCTTGTACTTTGTGAAAAAGTTTGGGCTCTTCCTCCTTATGGTGGAGGGTTTGTTTGTGAGTTTCTTGGGATATTGGTTCCAAGCAAAGTGGATCCTAGTAATCCCGAGCCTAGTATCGTAGCACTAACTGGTGTATATGATGGTACTGCTAATGTCTCAGCGAAATTAGGAACACCGCCCAAAATTGGGGGTGAGTTTCTCAAGTGTCTAGAACGATGGGGGTACTGTGGTTCCCCTATGATTCTATCCTAGAGGTGGGTGTTTGGAAATAGTGTTGAAGAATGATGGGACAAACTACTTTCAAATTACTTTAAACAATGTAATCATAAAACTGCATGTATTCAAGTGGTGAAAATCATACATCAAAACAATGTGAACAATGGTTTGGGATTTTTGTAACTCCTCATGAGGGAATAACAATAAAATAAAAAATGCACATATCCTATCCGACGTAATGTCCTTCCTCTCAAATAACACTAGACCTCCAAAAAATCTCTCGAAAGTGGGGCTGGAACCCACTTGAGGAGACACTAGTGAAGGGACAAACAATCAATTATAATGAGGGATAAAGGGGGCATATCCATAAAGTACTGGTGATATTTCCCAACAACCATTCAAAATATGACTGAGGTGCGATTGCAGCCCAGAAATACCACCTTGGGTAGATAAAACCTAGATTGGGCTACTAAGCTACCTCCATCAAGCATGGAATTTAGATTTTCGGCCTCAAAAATCGGTCACAGGCTGGATGCTTTCCAAGGGTTGGGTGACCCAAGGAGGCATGCACAAAACAACTGGACCTTGGCCTTCGACCCTTCACGGGTGTCTCCCTACCTTATGGTATAGGAATTATTGAGTGGGAGGATTTTTGCACCCTAATTCACAACTTTCTAAGTTTCAAGTGAGAAAATGATGATGAGGAGTTGTTTGGATCCATATCCCCCAAGTCGTAACTTATACTACCAAATTATTTTGTGTTCCTTCTGCGAAGGTTGGAAAGTGGGTTTATTATGGTTGTTTTTAGAATGTGAAAGAGGGTTGTGAAGTTGGGGTCATGGACCAAGTTTGTTCTTTATGATGGTGTGAACAAAGACCCTTTTCTAATCAAATGAAGCCCACAAGAGTTTCAAGTATCTAGCAAAAAGTTTTTTGAATGAGTGAAAGTGTGTGCAAGGAGTGGTGATGGTGAAACAAGGTTTTAATAAATTAAATTCAAGATTTTAGCATGGTGGACATTGTGTGGTCCTTTACTTAGCTTGTTTAGATAACTTACTAAATTTGTTCAAAATGACCCTTGCAAACGAAAGGAAATCCTAAGCTATCATGGTGGATATGATAATCCTTACTTAGACCCTTTATCTTCCTAAGGCGTTTTGTAATCTAGAAAACTTGAAACTAGTCCTAGATTGTGAGCATGTGGGCATGTGTGGTCCCTTGCAATTTCTTTAAAATCCTTAGTTGATTACTCTAAAAATTGAAAACTTTCCTAGAATTGCATGCATGTGGGCATATGGGCCCTTACAACTCTTTTAAGATTAATTTTCAACAAGTAAGTTTAAGAGGATTGACCTCTTTTTGAAAGTGATTTGATTTACCAAGGGAGATGAAGTCTTATCTAAGCAACCTCTTTTTCTAAATTCCAAGATCACACTAAGGTGTGAGGAAATAACATACTCCAAGATTGGTTTAGATGGTCTTCTAGTCCCAGTTTAATGTGATGAATTTGTAAAATGAAAGCTTTGTTCTAAGATTTAAATGTAAAAAACCTTTTAATCCATCCCCATGGAAACCAAGGAAATCAAAGATATTGTGATTCTTTTTAATCTCCCTAATTGTATATGTGTGATGTGGGGTTTATGTATGCAAGGATGAGATCTCAACCTTCTTGTACTGGATTTTACAAAGTGCTAAAATCAAATCTAAACTACTGAGTGGTAGTGGGAAACTCAATCCTTACAATTTTGCAAATTTAAGATAGGTGCGCAGCAGAATCAGAAACAATAGCGCACAATGCATAGACTGTGCGGTTGGAGAGTTATGACAGAGTGTAGATGTGCACGGACCGCGCCTTTGTTCGTCCCGAACCCGTGTGCACACAAATAAGTTGGCGGGATGAGAATTTTGAACAAATTCTCTTACTATGTTGTGAAATCCTACTCTCAAAGGGTGAGATTAGGCTAGTTTTGACCCCTGCACATGCAAATAAGTAAGAAAGAAAACTCTAACAGCCTAATTGGGGAGACTTTTGATTCAACTCCATAGTATGGTTTCCAATCTGTTGGGTTGCTTTTGTCACAAGGGTGAGAAAAAAGGAGGTCCCTTAACTATCTAATTAGGCTATGCATAAAGCACAACAACGAGTTAGTTGGTTAGTGGCTCAACTAACATAAAGAAACAAGAAATACAAAACAATGAAACAAATCTAAACTAAGTAATAACTTAAAATGAATGCACAAAAAAAACACAAGATATATATACCAAGTAAATTGATCTTTGAATTTATACTCCTTGGAGAAATATGGGAACTTATGAGCCCTAACAAAGGAAAATGGTGAAGAAAATAGTGGTGGAATACTCAAGAGGAGAGAGTCCTAACACTTTCTAAGGATGCCCAAAGATTTCTAAGAGGAAGATGGCTTCCCAAAGCTAAAAATGAGTAACATAACAATACTCAAATGATTCTTCTTTTTTGCATACAATGGCCCTTTATTTATAGGAGGATGGCAAGATTTTTTCCAACTAGTTTCAAATGTGAATGGGAGGCATTTGGAGGTACCTCCCATCCTTTTTAGTGATCCCAAGGTGAAATTTGGAGGTGATTTTGGGTATGGGGGAGATCCACTCCATCCCAAAAGTGGTTGAGGCCCGACCAAACTCATCAATGCATTGTTTCTGCGTTTGTGCGGGTCTTTCGACTATTAGTCGTGCACTATGTTAGCCCGCACGGATGTGAATGTGCATGGATTTCCATAACCACTTTTATATAGTTTTATGGTTGTCTTGCCAAACTGAGTGTAATCCTTCCATAAGTATTGGTAATATGATGTGTTTGTGTTAACTATTTTTCATCCATTATTTGTTACTGAGCCATTTTCCGGTGATAACAAGTATGGTTTATAATATTAAATTATTAGAGTTTTATTAATAGCATACTTTTGTTTTTATATTTTATATTATTATTCATTATCTTCATTTTTATTTTTCTTTTTATATTTAATGTTATTATTCATTATCTTTATTTTTAAGGTTTTATTTTTCATGTATTATTATAGGACTTGTTATAGTAATTTTTTTTGGTTTATAATTTATGTCTTTATAATATTTTAATATTATTTTATTTTGTTTCTTTATATAGTACTATTTAATATAATAGTATTTAGTTGGTTTATTTTTATTATAGTTTTATTATATAGTATGGTTTATATTATTAATTGTTAACTATTGTAGTTTTATTAATAGTATACTTATTTTTTTATATTATTATTATGTTAGGTTGTTTTTAGGGGTTTTGTTCAATTTCTATTTTTTTTGGTTTGTTTTTATGTTTCTACCTTTTACTCCAATCGACATGTGTTTTTTCTCTAGGGTTTTCTGTGTTCTGTATTTGCGTATCTATTGCAAGGTTATTCTCTTCTCATATTAGACACTTTTGTCTTGATGAGGGATCTACTTGGTGATCCAAAACTTTGACAAAACACAAGATGACTACTGTGTATTTTTTGAGCATTTATGATAACCACTCCCACAACATAAATATCAAAAAGTCTTGTGAATTATTGGTTTCACTTCTTGGTAGTTATGAACTTTCCAGCTTCCTTGTTTTATTAATTTTTTTAAAAAGAATATTCCATACCAAAAATTGTTTTTTACTGAGGTCATAGTCGATTATGTGATTTGTCATCCAAGTACATTAACCACACCTCATGTTGAGAAGAAATACCTATGATTCACTTAAAACTCAATTGCTAAAAGGTAACCTCATTGGATACTAACTCCTTAGGTATGGGGCCCACACCTCTCTTAATCATACTAAAGAATGAATTAATAAATTATTTTCTTTCGAAGGGTTTGTAATATGCTCTTTTAGGGCCTCCTTAGAGATTGTAGGAGTTATTCAGATTGCAATCCATTTTCCTTTAATTAACTCCTCTAGTTCATTCAAAAATATCCATCATGGGTCAAGGTGAAGCCATGTCCCTGAGTGGAGGGAGACAACATATGTCTATCCCCTTTTCTATGGTAAGGTGTAATCATTTGCCATAACTATTTACAAAGGTGGTAATATCATTTTGAAGGGATGTGTTTTCAAATTAACAGTTTTTCAAAGTTGCATAATTGCATTGGCTTTCTCTCTTTCTCATCCTAGGAAGGTCCTTAGATGCATCTTTCTCCTCCACTTACCACTTTTTAAGCTTGTCCATGCTTAACTAGACTCCTTATAACACTATTGTTTTATCCTTGATATTGTCTAGGTAGGTGAGGAATCGAGTGGTGTGACTTTGAAACTCTTGAAAGTTGGATTACCTCATTCTTTGAGCAATGCTTAGTTCACCTTGTAATTCAAAAGCGCAAGCTTTGAACTTAGCTAGACTAGTCATATCTGCATTATAGTGAGCCACCTCTTGCTTCAACTTCTCTATTCTTTGTTTGTATTCCTAAATTTCCTTTACCATACTTATGATGTTGAATTAAGAAGCATAAGAGAGGAAAACCCCTACAAAAGTTGTTTCAATGGGATTTTTTTTGTATCTTCCATTTATGGGGTTTCAATGGTGACCATGAGCTCGGGTACTCCTAGGATTGAGATTTTTTTTGGATTGCTTCACCATCCATCCTTTTTTTTTGTTAAACATGAACACATCCAAAATTGTGAATACATCATATTTGGATGGGGTGAACTTTCCCAAGCCGAATTCACCTAAAGGAAAGTGGCCTCCCATGATGGATGACCATCTGTTTCTACAATAAGTTTCAAGATGAGAAATTCTTGTCCATATGTTGTAACTCCCTTGCTTCCTCATCCCTTTTCCTTTCCACATCTTCTTGTTCTTTCCTTTTTCGAGCTTCCTCTTCCTACACTAGCCTTTAATATTCATTTATTTTCTTCTCTTTCGCCTCTTTTCATACCCTTAAATCTTCATCTTATTTTTCCTTTCTAATTCTCACTTCTTCTATTATTGATGCTCTTTCTCCCTAGCTTCCCTATCAAGTCTTTATTTCTCAAATTGTTCTTTTTTCTTTTCCTTCACTCCTCTACCATTGCTTCCCATCCTAAAGCCCACTTCATATAATGATGTGGCTATCCTATATATCTCATCTTCTTCTTATTCATTATGATATGGCCACTTGTTGTTATAAGCATGATAGTGGTAATTGACTACATTTAAACAATATTACCAACTTAGCGAGAAATGTGACCTCAAAATGAGAACTCTAGACCTTAATACCCATATTTTTGCATAAAAAACATGAAAATCAACCCCCAAATAAAAAAGTAGTGCTACCGGTAGAACAATTTTTTCGAACGAGGTTAAAATTACAACATTTTTGAAACATGACCTTCAAAACTCATATGGTTGCTCATAAAAACATTAAAATTAAATCCTAAATAAAAAAGTGAAGCTACCTAAAACAAAATGTTTTTTTCTAAACATTGAAATTATAGCTCTTTACGACCTAATTGAAATTCTGGCATTGACAACAGATCCCTATGCAAATAAACAACCCAAAATTGAACCCCAAATGGTCACTTGAAAATTTATTTACAATTTTTTTTTTTTAAATTTACATTAAAAAAATAGAAAGGAGAAAATC